>BPTQ01000009.1:86868170-86915648 GCA_019973895.1 Chrysanthemum seticuspe | reverse complement strand
GTCCCGATGAGCAATAATGGTGGCCACGTTATCATACCGTGCGGGCAACCCTTCCAACGCAAAGGTTACCACATCGTCATCATCTAAACTCGAGCCAAGGCTATTCAATATTGTTGTGATGGATTCGATTTTACGAAAATAAGCATCAATGCCCATATCACCAAGCTTTAAGGAGCGTAACTCCGCTTTCAAGGCAATGGAGCGAGTCCGTTTGTTGTCGGAAAAAATGGCGGCTAGGGTTTCCCATGCTTCATGTGCCGTTTTAGGGTTTGCGACGACAAGCCGTTGTTGAAGGGTTTTCGAAATAGTTACAAATATCCAAGAAAGAAGAATTGAGTCTATTTTTAACCACTCCGCATCCGGAGGCGAAGAGGTGCTTGAGGCATCGGGGGCACTCTTGATTTCAAGGTGATCCATTAGTTGGTTTCCACGACAAAAGTGGGTGAAGAAATACACCCATGATGAGTAGTTCATCTCATCCACGTCGAGTTTTACGGGGATTATGTTATTAAGGTTTGTGATAGCCATTAATTTGTCGGAAAGGAGAAAAGTAGGTAGAGGGGGAGGGTCGATGACAGTCATTGTGAGGAGGAGTGAGTCGAATGAAGGAGGTAAGAGTGAAGTGGAAGGGGCGGCAGAAGACAGCAGCGGAAGAAGGTAGGGTTTTTTTTTTTTTTTTTTTTTGTTTTTTTTTTTTTTTTTTTTTGAGGATCGGTATTTTATTTCTGTGATACCATGTAAGTGTATTATGATTGCATGAATACAAAGTCCCAAGGCAGGACATATTAATACATGATAAACCCTAGAGAGTCATGGGCTTGAGCCCGATCATAGGATAAAGGCCGGATACAAATACAATAATACTAACAAAAACTACGTTTTTTATTTGAAACTATGAAACGTAGTTGCAACTGATCTCTTCATCCAGGGTCGTCCTATCGATTTTGTGGGCCTGTGATATGACTAAAAAAGTAAGCCTGTTGTATCTAACAAAAAACCTCATCGATATTGCGTAAAATGAAGAGTAAACTCTAAAATACATACGGTTTATCAAGTTTGACCGTTTGCATCTCTGTCAAAAAAATTAAGACATCACGTCTTTCCGTCAATAAACGTTTGACAATATACATCTATAGGGATGACCGATGCAAAACTTTTTCTGTTATCTGCCTAACGCGGTTCTAACATGCAGGGTATTTTCATCCTTTTGCTTGTGACATTGATTTTTCACTTTATTATTATTATTATTATTATTATTATTATTATTATTATTATTATTATTATTATTATTATTATTATTAAAAACTCATAGGATTACAAAAAATTAGTGGGGAGCCTCGAAATCAACTGAGCCCCCACACCTCTAGCAATGGTAAAACCAATCCTATTAAAGATATGAACTGCTGCACGCGCTCCAATGTCCTGGGTCATAGAGAATCGTCGAATACGCTTAAGTAAGGTGACTGCATCTTTCTCAAGTTCTCCAAAAGAAGAAAAAGAGAAGGGGAGAAACCCATATCCAATATCCGCACATTTAGCATCGTACTTGACCCGTTTACGCTGTGCAGCATCACTGATCGCTCGCCCTGGTATAAAATCAATCAACCCGGATTGCGTCAAAGGCGACGAACCCGTAAGATCAACACATACGTCGCGTCCACTATCCCAAGAGTAGAGTAATATGTCAGCCGGTCGCAAGGATCTGTCCCCATCTCCAAAAAGCCCAATATCCACCTCCTTGCGAGCGGGAATCCCTGACCGAGAGCATATATCAGCAAGAACATCGCGCACAAGGTTGTGACGATGTTTAATGCCAACAATACCTGCACACGAAACAGCGTGATCCCCGTAAATATCTCCAGGAAAAACCTTAGAGCAGGCAGAACACGGTACCTGAACAATGAAAAAATATTATTATTATTATTATTATTATTATTATTATTATTATTATTATTATTATTATTATTATTATTATTATTATTTTTATTCAACATCACTTTATTAGAAAATAATAGGATTTACAAGAAATTAGTGGGGAGCCGAGATACTAACTGGGCCCCCACTCCTCTAGCTATAACGAAGCTAATCCTACTAAACATATGAGCAGCAGCACGCGCTCCAATGTCTTGAGTCACCGAGAATCTTCGGATACGCTTTAGTAAGGTCACCGCATCCTTCTCAAGTTCCCCAAAAGAAGAGAATGAAAAGGGGAGAAACCGATATCCAATATCTGTGCATTTAGCCTCGTACTTGACGCGTTTTCGTTGTGCGGCTTCAATCACAGCACGACCAGGCACAAAATCAACCATACCAGTTTGCGTCAAGGGTGATGACCCTGTCAGATCAACACATACATCAAGCCCACCATCCCACGAGTAAAGTAAAATATCAGCCGGACGTAAGGGTATGTCCCTTTCCCCACTAAGACCAATATCAACCTCCTTACGAGCTGAAACCCCTGACCGAGAACATATTTCAACAAGAACATCACGAACTACGTTATGCCGATGTTTAATACTGATCTGTGCTAAACCGTCAAGTCTAATCACACAAGCTGGCCACTTGTGAATGGCCAACCGTAACAGACTTAAAACAGCTTAAGCACAAATGCAATGAAGTCCTGGAGAATAGAATGAATTCCCGGGTCGTTAAGTCCCACGGAGACTCAATGGTGTGCCAAAACAAACTCAGATGATAGAGTGATCACTAAGGATAGTGATCAGTAAGGAATTGGATGGATAATTACACTACTGAAAAAGTTTATAAATTAAAGCGACTTAAATGCAAATTAAGAAAATTAAAAAGATAAAATATATTAAATAAACGCTATCACTATATTTAAAATGATGAACGTTTAAAACTTAAAACTTACGTTTAAACAAAAATTACGTAAACGTACAAAATAAAAAGTGAAAATAAAGAAGGAAAATACCTACGGATATGAAAAATACATTTTTACAATCCTAATTATACTAGAAAATTATTGGAAAAATAAAATTATTTTTAAAACTATTTATCTAATTATTATTAATTAAAAACTAATTTTAACTATTTAATAATAACCTAAAATACAAGAAAATAGGAAATAAAGCTAGAAAAATAAAATTAAGACTTAGAAAAATCTAAAATAACAAAATAGAATTTTCAAAACTATTTTTGTAATTTTCTGATTATTTTTGTATTTTCTAGGAATTAAAAACTATTTAAAACTACTTAAATTATTTAAAAATACAAATTTAACTAAGAAAAATCTAGAAAAATATTTTTTTGGCTTTTTATATTTATCTAAACTTAAGAAAAATGAAAAATTATTTTTTTGAACCTTTTCTTAATTTTTTGTATTAAATGCTATTTAAAAATGCTTAAAAACTAATTTAAATTAAGAAAAATAGCAAACAAGCTTGGAAAAATATGAAAATTTCAGGAAAACTCTAAAATTATATTAGGAAGCTAGAAAAAATGGAAAAGCATGGGGTTATGTGGAGGAATTTGAAACTGATGTGCCAAGTGCTTATAAATAAGCACTTGAATAAGCCAAATGATCAAAACAAGCCACCAACTGATTACAGAAGTTATAAACTGCTAATAGAACTAAAATGCAACAAATAATAACAAGCCTTAACCTCTGATATGCAAGATTGACAGATTTGATGTTTGAGCAAATGTGCTAAAAATCAGACTTGAGGCCAACTTTGAGCAGAAGAATAAGCACTTGAATAAGCTGGAAACTAGAAACTAAAAGCTGGAACTTAAATAAGACCTGGTTGGCTATCTAATATCCAAAGCTCAGACCTTGATAAGCTAAACTAAGCCCTGTGCAAGGGCTGCAAAAACTGCATAATCCCTGTGCAGGCTAAGTGCTCTGCACAGGGCACATAAGCTTGTTTTGACAAGCTCATTTGGGGCTTAAACAAAATTCACAAAAATATACTAAAATGGACATAAGAAAATAGACCAGTAGGATTTTTTAAAACCACAAATTTCATTGAATTTGACTCAAAAATGAGCCCATGAAAAATCCTTTCAGTTGAGCAAAAACTGAGAATTTCAATATTTTGACTTTTTCACAAAACTGAAATGTTGACTAATTTGAGGTTTGGATCAAATTCAAGGACTGAATATGATGTTTATTGATGAAATAGATCTAATGCAAGCTTTGTTTATGAATTTGGAACACAAAACAAGTGTTTGCTTTAACAAAAATCCAACAGTTAACAGATTAAGATAATTAAAAAATAACTTTGACTTTTTATGTTATAAGCTGCAATGTGGTGACAGATATGAATACAAAGGATCTTAACAAGCATGAAGCAACAGGAAACTACCACTGCACTAGCCTATAACACAAATAATGCAGCTAAACCAAACACCACTTATTGGACTGATATAAGCTTAAACCTACACCATCTACTGAACCAGCATGCCATATTGATCAAATTAAGTTCATATGCTATAGTTAACACTAAATAAACAAACTTAAACCATTCTAAACCACAGATACATAGACAGGCATAAAAATGCAAAATGACTTGAAAACTAAAATTGAGATACTCACTTACATGTGTCCAACTGTTGTTGCAGGCTAAACCAAACACAAAACCACTCTAACCTAATCTATTTAAACCCCATCCAAGGCTCTGCAACACCAGTAACCATTTCCAAACCCATATGAGCTCACAGTTGACTTTTGTTGACCATGTAGCAAAATTGTTTGAAACTGATTCAAAAGCTTTTCAAAAGCTATAAATAACTTAAGTTAATTTGGTTGAATGAGCAAATAAGCTAATTGGAGCTTAAATGTAAGAACATGAGTTTGAAAATTCCAACAGTAATCACAAGCACATAAATTTTAACCAAACCTTGAAATGGATTCTTAAAACTGATTACAATGATAAAGTAACTTTAGTTTTGATCATAGAAACAAAAGATTACCTATTTTAAGCTAAACTAATACATGGATAAGAAAAACGACGTTAAGAAAAGTTAAAACTAAATTCTACTACTCTCCATCTCTCCTCTTGCCTCCTTTTATATTCCAAACACCTTTTCCACTTGTTCTGATCAATTCCCACTTCTATTATTGACCTTTGGATGAGCTTAAGTGAATATTGGCCATAGGATCATTTTGGCGGGAATTTTGGGAAATCAACAGGTGGGGTTGAGTGTTAGGGGGGGTGTGCAATAAATGTTTCTTGTTGGATTGTGGAGGTGGAGGGGACATGGAGATGAGGGGGGGTTGAGCTGGAGGTGAGGGTGAAGGTGGTTTTGCAGACAGTGGTTGGGAGGAAGTGGGCAAGAAAAAGGCGCCAAGGGCGTTTGTTTTGACCAGAGGGGTTGACCAGGGTATTAATAATAGGGGGGGTCCAAAATGGTTAGTGACAGGGGGTCACTTGGGTGGCAGGGTCCAAATGTGGTTTATGACAAGGCCAAAAATGTGTAAAAGGTTATTAATAATACAAGGGCCTAATTGTAAATTCTGAAAGTTAAGGGACCACATCTGCCATTATCTCAAAGTTGATCCAAGGGCTGAAATTGACAAGTTTCAATAGTACAAGGACCAAATCTGACATTTTCCAATTTTTCAAGGACCATTTATGACATTTTTCAAACTTGAGGGACCAAAGTTGTAGTTTTGCAAATTTTACATTTCAAGGGTTTGTTTTGACAACTTTTGAATCCCATGGACCTTAAATGACATTTTTCTTTATTTTGATATACCAGGGACTGTTTTTGACAACTTTTGAAACTTGGGGGACTAAAACTGCCAATTTTGCAAACTTGATACGTTTTTCATCTGATTTTGATATTTTTGCATTTAAAACACATAAAACACTGATTTGTGATATTTTGATCATTTTGATGTGTTTCTGAGTGTTTTCAGATGATTTTGCAGTTTAGATTATACAAAAATGATGAGTATTTAGACACTCATCAATCCCCCACACTAAGATATTGCTAGTCCCTAGCAATGATTTGAAACTTTAATGGATTTTAAAAACTCTTTACCAAAAGCCATCACTTCTGGAGTAGCCAAATGTTTCAGTTCAAGTAAGAACCTTGGTACACTGATAACCAAATGATTTTGAGCAAATCATAAGCTGTAAACGGATTTGATTTGTCTTTACCAGAAGCCGTTTGCTCTGGACTAGCCAACTCTTAGATAAATTATCAGAATTATCTTTGGTGAGCTGATTACCAATTATGGTTTTTCCACTGCCTTTACCACAAGCCATAACCTTGCGGGCTAGCCAACTCTTCACTTTTTAGGATATGGTGAGTTGAATACCATACAATTTTGGGCAAATTGCAAGCCGTAAACGGATTTGATATATCTTTACCAAGAGCCGTTTGCTCCTGGATTAGCCAATCCTTTTGTTTATTAGACATGGCGGACTGATAACCAAGCTGAGTAAGTGTAGAACACTTACTCCAAAAAAAATTTTTGGCCAAAAATGGGGGAATTGGGTAGATAATACATGAAATTCGTGAGAATTCCCCCCCCCCCCCACACACTTAGAAATGAATATTGCCCTCAATATTCAAAGTACCGGCGGTTATGCCGAAACAAAGAACGTAAAAGGGAAATATTACGGCCATTATTTGAAAGGATTTTTTTTTTTTTTTTTTTTTTTTTTAGAGATATATATATATATATATAACATGTGGGGCATCACCCCCACACTAAGGTGGTAGAAAGGGGTAAGAAGTCAGAAATATGGGTGAAAACCCATATGGTGTGTGCTACTGTTTTTGATTTCCGAGTCGCTAGCTTGACTCGACCCCGCATTAATTGGTTCATGGGGAAGCAAAGTGGAAGAAACAATCTCCACCGGACTTTCATTCAAGATGTTTGGACAAACATTTGAAGCACGTGAAAGTTCCACACCGATGAGATATACAGAGAAAGACCCGGCTCACAGATGATAAATGAAAAATGCCGGGGTCAAAGATAGTGTCCTCACTCCCGAAGGAGAAAAGGGAATGAGAAGTCACACCATATGTGAAGAAAAGAAAGAAAATCATGATAAAAATCATGACTAACTCCTCATTATCAGAAGGGGAATTCATGATTTTTGGATCATGAATCTCATCAGTGAGGATAGAATCGTCATCACATGATGGCAGAGATAAGTTAGAATACAGAGGTGGGACAAGTGGTGTGCTCTGAGAGCTAGCAATTTCCACCACTTCCGTGATGGTCTCTGTATCGGCCTCAGACATTTCATCGAAAAGAGGATTTACTTTCCCAAAAGTGTAGTCATTATTAAATTTAAAAAGAGGATTTGAGAAAATCCCGGAAGTAACCTCAGAAATGTCAAGAGAATCACAAAAAGGCAAATCACAATCACTATCGGATATATCCTCAGACTCACTTGGGATTAGGACAAGATCCTCAACACTTGATGATTTCGTTTTCAAAATAGTGCTGAGATGATCATCCTCCATTATGAGAGAGTCTTTGGAAGCAATAATAGGTAAGATAGGTGTGATAGCAATAGACTAAGGGAGTTGAGAAATGATATCTTTCAAAAGAATAACACTCTCCTCGTCGTCCTCATAATATTCCCTCATTTGAATACTATCCTCATCATCATCGTCATCATATCGGATTCTTATGTTCATCTGCTGAAGCTTACATACCATTCTTTTCATTTGTAGTTTCTTTCGAATGCGTATTTCTTCAGAACTTTGTGGAAGATTACACTCCTCGTAATCATTGAGATGCTGTGAAGGCTCGGAAGTCTGATGACTGATGGAATACTGTGGGGGTTGGAAATTGTCAAAACCGGGAGAATTGGAATTGTGAAAATTTTGATTCATCGGTTGACATTCAAAAGTCGCATGAGGACCCCCGCAATTCTCACAACAGAGATAATTGGGAAAATAACTTTCACCAAAGTTCTGATTGTAACATGGTTCCGGCTCATAGACAAGCGGGACCCGTGGTGGACAATCAAAACCGTAATGAGAATCATTCCCACAAAACTCGCATGAGTAGGATTCGTATTGGGGCTGTGGAGGTAGGAAGGAAAAATCGGGTGTTTCATTGTTCGAAATGGGATCGGGATTACCGACAAACTTGTCTCCGAAACTCACATTGGTACATCGCCGACAATTTCCACCGTTAAATGGACCTCCACACCAGGAACATGTTGAAAACCATGACATGAAGAATTAAACAGATAAGAGGGATAAGAGATGAAGAATTAAACGGTTATAGAGGATAAGGAATGGAGAATTAAACAGATTAGAGGGTAAGGGAAATGGAGAATTAAACAGATTAGAGGATAAAAGATGGATATTTTTGGATTTTTGAAAAATATGCTATAAAAACAAAGAATGAAAATATTTTTGGTGTTGATAACACTTCAGGAAAAGTGTTAATGAACTTTTTGGATTTTTGAAAATTTTACAAAAAACTTTTTACAAAAGATGGAATATGTGCAAGAATGGGTCTGAAAAAGGTTTTAACACACGCTAAAGCCTCCCCGGCAGCGGCGCCAAAATTTGATCTGTGCTAAACCGTCAAGTCTAATCACACAAGCTGGCCACTTGTGAATGGCCAACCGTAACAGACTTAAAACAGCTTAAGCACAAATGCAATGAAGTCCTGGAGAATAGAATGAATTCCCGGGTCGTTAAGTCCCACGGAGACTCAATGGTGTGCCAAAACAAACTCAGATGATAGAGTGATCACTAAGGATAGTGATCAGTAAGGAATTGGATGGATAATTACACTACTGAAAAAGTTTATAAATTAAAGCGACTTAAATGCAAATTAAGAAAATTAAAAAGATAAAATATATTAAATAAACGCTATCACTATATTTAAAATGATGAACGTTTAAAACTTAAAACTTACGTTTAAACAAAAATTACGTAAACGTACAAAATAAAAAGTGAAAATAAAGAAGGAAAATACCTACGGATATGAAAAATACATTTTTACAATCCTAATTATACTAGAAAATTATTGGAAAAATAAAATTATTTTTAAAACTATTTATCTAATTATTATTAATTAAAAACTAATTTTAACTATTTAGTAATAACCTAAAATACAAGAAAATAGGAAATAAAGCTAGAAAAATAAAATTAAGACTTAGAAAAATCTAAAATAACAAAATAGAATTTTCAAAACTATTTTTGTAATTTTCTGATTATTTTTGTATTTTCTAGGAATTAAAAACTATTTAAAACTACTTAAATTATTTAAAAATACAAATTTAACTAAGAAAAATCTAGAAAAATATTTTTTTGGCTTTTTATATTTATCTAAACTTAAGAAAAATGAAAAATTATTTTTTTGAACCTTTTCTTAATTTTTTGTATTAAATGCTATTTAAAAATGCTTAAAAACTAATTTAAATTAAGAAAAATAGCAAACAAGCTTGGAAAAATATGAAAATTTCAGGAAAACTCTAAAATTATATTAGGAAGCTAGGAAAAATGGAAAAGCATGGGGTTATGTGGAGGAATTTGAAACTGATGTGCCAAGTGCTTATAAATAAGCACTTGAATAAGCCAAATGATCAAAACAAGCCACCAACTGATTACAGAAGTTATAAACTGCTAATAGAACTAAAATGCAACAAATAATAACAAGCCTTAACCTCTGATATGCAAGATTGACAGATTTGATGTTTGAGCAAATGTGCTAAAAATCAGACTTGAGGCCAACTTTGAGCAGAAGAATAAGCACTTGAATAAGCTGGAAACTAGAAACTAAAAGCTGGAACTTAAATAAGACATGGTTGGCTATCTAATATCCAAAGCTCAGACCTTGATAAGCTAAACTAAGCCCTGTGCAAGGGCTGCAAAAACTGCATAATCCCTGTGCAGGCTAAGTGCTCTGCACAGGGCACATAAGCTTGTTTTGACAAGCTCATTTGGGGCTTAAACAAAATTCACAAAAATATACTAAAATGGACATAAGA
Source organism: Chrysanthemum seticuspe (assembly GCA_019973895.1). Taxonomy (NCBI): domain Eukaryota; kingdom Viridiplantae; phylum Streptophyta; class Magnoliopsida; order Asterales; family Asteraceae; genus Chrysanthemum; species Chrysanthemum seticuspe. The sequence continues at coordinate 86,905,710 of BPTQ01000009.1, read as the reverse complement.
AAATAGGCCAGTAGGATTTTTTAAAACCACAAATTTCATTGAATTTGACTCAAAAATGAGCCCATGAAAAATCCTTTCAGTTGAGCAAAAACAGAGAATTTCAATATTTTGACTTTTTCACAAAACTGAAATGTTGACTAATTTGAGGTTTGGATCAAATTCAAGGACTGAATATGATGTTTATTGATGAAATAGATCTAATGCAAGCTTTGTTTATGAATTTGGAACACAAAACAAGTGTTTGCTTTAACAAAAATCCAACAGTTAACAGATTAAGATAATTAAAAAATAACTTTGACTTTTTATGTTATAAGCTGCAATGTGGTGACAGATATGAATACAAAGGATCTTAACAAGCATGAAGCAACAGGAAACTACCACTTCACTAGCCTATAACACAAATAATGCAGCTAAACCAAACACCACTTATTGGACTGATATAAGCTTAAACCTACACCATCTACTGAACCAGCATGCCATATTGATCAAATTAAGTTCATATGCTATAGTTAACACTAAATAAACAAACTTAAACCATTCTAAACCACAGATACATAGACAGGCATAAAAATGCAAAATGGCTTGAAAACTAAAATTGAGATACTCACTTACATGTGTCCAACTGTTGTTGCAGGCTAAACCAAACACAAAACCACTCTAACCTAATCTATTTAAACCCCATCCAAGGCTCTGCAACACCAGTAACCATTTCCAAACCCATATGAGCTCACAGTTGACTTTTGTTGACCATGTAGCAAAATTGTTTGAAACTGATTCAAAAGCTTTTCAAAAGCTATAAATAACTTAAGTTAATTTGGTTGAATGAGCAAATAAGCTAATTGGAGCTTAAATATAAGAACATGAGTTTGAAAATTCCAACAGTAATCACAAGCACATAAATTTTAACCAAACCTTGAAATGGATTCTTAAAACTGATTACAATGATAAAGTAACTTTAGTTTTGATCATAGAAACAAAAGATTACCTATTTTAAGCTAAACTAATACATGGATAAGAAAAACGACATTAAGAAAAGTTAAAACTAAATTCTACTACTCTCCATCTCTCCTCTTGCCTCCTTTTATATTCCAAACACCTTTTCCACTTGTTCTGATCAATTCCCACTTCTATTATTGACCTTTGGATGAGCTTAAGTGAATATTGGCCATAGGATCATTTTGGCGGGAATTTTGGGATATCAACAGGTGGGGTTGAGTGTTAGGGGGGGTGTGCAATAAATGTTTCTTGTTGGATTGTGGAGGTGGAGGGGACATGGAGATGAGGGGGGGTTGAGCTGGAGGTGAGGGTGAAGGTGGTTTTGCAGACAGTGGTTGGGAGGAAGTGGGCAAGAAAAAGGCGCCAAGGGCGTTTGTTTTGACCAGAGGGGTTGACCAGGGTATTAATAATAGGGGGGTCCAAAATGGTTAGTGACAGGGGGTCACTTGGGTGGCAGGGTCCAAATGTGGTTTATGACAAGGCCAAAAATGTGTAAAAGGTTATTAATAATACAAGGGCCTAATTGTAAATTCTGAAAGTTAAGGGACCACATCTGCCATTATCTCAAAGTTGATCCAAGGGCTGAAATTGACAAGTTTCAATAGTACAAGGACCAAATCTGACATTTTCCAATTTTTCAAGGACCATTTATGACATTTTTCAAACTTGAGGGACCAAAGTTGTAGTTTTGCAAATTTTACATTTCAAGGGTTTGTTTTGACAACTTTTGAATCCCATGGACCTTAAATGACATTTTTCTTTATTTTGATATACCAGGGACTGTTTTTGACAACTTTTGAAACTTGGGGGACTAAAACTGCCAATTTTGCAAACTTGATACGTTTTTCATCTGATTTTGATATTTTTGCATTTAAAACACATAAAACACTGATTTGTGATATTTTGATCATTTTGATGTGTTTCTGAGTGTTTTCAGATGATTTTGCAGTTTAGATTATACAAAAATGATGAGTATTTAGACACTCATCAAATACCAATAATACCCGCGCACGATACAGCATGGTCCCCATAAATATCCCCAGTGAAGACCCTAGAACAAGGTGAGCACGACATCTGAATAGAAAACAAGGGAACACCAAGCCGATAACACAACACACATCGGTAAGTCCTAGCGTTCATAGTCTGTCCCAACCCAGATATCGGAACCACCCTAAGCCAATCTGAAGTGTAGTCCTCCTTTTGCGATCTCCATAATGCCATCTGTCTAGTAGATAGGCGAAATGTAGATTCAACCATTTGGGTAACACGTGTGAAATGTATATCTGCCAATTTCTTCATGAGTTTGGGGGCAGCGATCTCACTTGGGTTACTCAAAAGGTCAATCTCCATTTTCGCATTAAAGGAACACAAAGCATCATCAAAGGAAGGCCCATAAGTCACAATACCAGAATGTCGAAGAAGCTTAGTCTGTAAGCTAGCAGATTGAAGTCTAGAAGCAAGGAATGCATAGTTCAAGACATCACCTGCAAAATAAACACCAAGCCCCCCAAAAGCAAAGGGTAAGGTGGCAAGCCGCCACTGCCAATCACCAAAACCAGGTCCAGAAGCAGTGACAATACGCTCCAAAGAAGAATGAAGAGCCGCATCAAAAGAAACCTGAGCACACTCAAAGACCCGAGGAGAACATGTGCGCATAGAAAAATATAACTTGGAAATACCAGCACATGTACGAAGTAGCAACAACTCACACTGAGGATCATTAAGCTTAGCAACAGCACCCATAAGCTCAATAGTTTTAGCAACCCTTTTCATAACAAGCTCACTACTAAACTCAAAGTCCACACTAGCAGGCCCACCCAGTAATTTAACACCATGCAAAGGTCTGGAAATATTAGGTGGAAAAACACCCACAAGCCTGCTTCTAGGGTCTTCCTTTGGCCAGAAAACCTCAGTTTTATCCACATTGAGGTGCAAACCGCAACGAGGCCCATCCATCATGATAAGCTCTAAAACCTTTCCCACAACCAAAGTATCTCCAATAATAGTACCATCATCTAGATACCAAGCTTGAAGGGAATTGCTAAAAGAGTCTCTGATCTTACATACCAAAGGATGTAAAACTAAAGAAAAAAGCAAATGTCCAAGTGGATCACCTTGTTGCACACCTTGGTGGGACCATAAATTGTGTTCCCCATAATATAATCTAGTTGGGTTAGAGTAACAAAATTCCACCCATCGTGAAATAGCAGGGCAACGAAGGCGAACCTCATGTAGCATAATCTCACGATCAACCAAATTGAAGGCGTTTTTGAAATCCACAAACAACATCGTAAGACCCACGTCATCCCCACGGTTTTCAATCATACGATTCATGGCATGAAGAATAGCCTCTCCTCCTCCAGATACCCCAACACCAAACTGTAGATCAGTTAAATAACCATCCAAAGAATGGCCAACCATATTAGCACTAACCTTGGAAACTAAACGCCTCCAAACGGTTCCCACTGCAATAGGACGAATACCACCCCCAGGCTTGACCAACGGTATGAGAGGAGCACTAGCAATAAACTCTCCCAACGATCTAGGGCATTTACCATCAAGGAAAAGATTCACCACTTGGGTGATAGAAGAAACTAACTCATCAGAAATAGCCACAGCAGCACCACTTAAACAATCCAAAAGGTGTTGGGCACGTAACCCATCCCGACCACAAGATGTACCACGAGGGAAACTCTTGATCATATCAAGAACCACAGCAGGAGATGCAACGAGCTGATGATGATCAATAGGTATATGCGGCAACGGGGGAGCAGGTTTGAAAGGGTGCTTAGCCTTTAAATCTTCAAGAGTAGCATCATTATAAGGAGCAACACCCGAAGAAGAAAGAACTCTAACAGCCGCAGTATAATGGCCATCACAAATTATTATTATTATTATTATTATTATTTATATATATATATATATATATATATATATATATATATATATATATATATATATATATATATATATATATATATATATATATATATATTTATAAAACATCACTTTATTAAAAACTCATAGGATTTACAAGAAATTAGTGGGAAGCCGAGAAACCAACTGGGCCTCCACACCTCTAGCAATAGCAAAACCAATCTTATTAAAAATATGAACCGCAGCACGTGCCCCAATGTCTTGAGTCATAGAGAATCGTCGAATACGCTTTAGTAGGGTTACTGCATCCTTTTCAAGTTCTCCAAAAGAAGAGAATGAGAAGGGGAGGAAACCATATCCAATATCCACACATTTAGCATCGTACTTGACACATTTACGTTGTGCGGCATCACTAACCGCACGCCCTGGCATAAAATCAAGCATCCCAGACTGCGTCAAGGGCGACGACCCCGTGAGATCAACACAAACATCACGCCCACCATCCCAAGAATAAAGTAATATATCAGCCGGTCGTAAGGATCTGTCCCTATCTCCATAAAGCCCAATATCCACCTCCTTGCGAGCTGAAATTCCGGACCGAGAACAAATATCAACAAGAACATCACGCACAATGTTATGCCGATGTTTAATGCCAACAATACCCGCACACGAAACAGCGTGATCCCCATAAATATCTCCAGTAAAAACCCTAGAACAAGCTGAACACGGAACCTGAACAGTGAAAAGAGGAACGCCCAACCGATAGCACAACACACAACGATAAGTCCTGGCGTTCATAGTTTGTCCCAGTCCAGATATCGGAGCCACCCTAAGCCAATCTGAAGTATGATCCTCCTTTAGTGAGCTCCATAACGCCATCTGTCGAGGAGATAGATGGAATGTAGATTCAACAGTTTGGGTAACCCGATCGAAATGTATATCTGCCAATTTCTTCATAAGTTTGGGGGCAGCGACCTCGCTAGGGTTACTCAAAAGGTCAATATCCATATTCATATTAAAAGTACATAGAGCATCATCGAAAGAGGGACCAGCAGTTACAATACCAGAACTATGGAGAAGCTTAGTCTGTAGGCTAGCAGATTGAAGTCTAGAAGCAAGGAAGGCATAATTCAAGACATCACCTGCCGAATATACACCAAGCCCCCCCAAAATCAAAGGGTAAGGTGGCGAGTCTCCATTGCCAATCACCAAAACCAGGCCCAGAAGCAGTGACAATACGCTCCAAAGAAGAACGAAGTGCCGCATCAAAAGAAACCTGAGCACACTCAAAGACCCGAGGGGAACATGTGCGCATGGAAAAATACAACTTGGAAATACCAGCACATGTACTGAGTAACAACAACTCGCATTGAGGGTCATTAAGTTTGGCAACAGCATCCATAAGTTCAATAGTTTTAGCAACCCTTTTCAGAACAAGCTTACTACCAAACTCAAAATCCACACTAACGGGCCCACCCAATAATTTAACACCGTGTAAGGGACGAGAAATATTGGGGGGAAAAACACCCACATACCTGCTTCTGGGATCCTCCTTTGGCCAAAAAACTTCAGTTTTATCAACATTGAGGTGTAAGCCCCGACAAGGTCCATCCATCATAATCAACTCTAAAACCTTACCCACAACCAAAGTATCGCCAATAATAGTGCCATCATCCAGATACCAAGCTTGAAAAGAAAGGTCAAAAGAGTCTCTAATCTTACATGCCAGGGGATGTAACACTAAAGCAAAGAGAAGAGGCCCAAGCGGATCACCTTGTTGCACACTTTGATGAGACCAAAGAGTATGCTCACCATAATATAATCTGGCAGGACTAGAGTAACAGAATTCCACCCACCGTGAAATAGCCGGGAAATGAAGCCGAACCTCACGCAACAAAACAGCCCGATCCACCATGTTGAGAGCGTTTTTAAAGTCAACCAACAACATAGAAAGACCAACATCACCCCCACGATCCTCAATCAAACGATTTTGATTTTGTAAACGAGGATTGCTAAAGAATTAGAAGTATCTGATGTTCTTATATGTGGCTTATCACATATGCATGAACCCCTTTTAAAAAGATCATTAAGATCCTCTTTCTGCTAATCTATTAGATTTGGTTCCGCATTGTAAAAGACATCCATGAGTTCATGACGGTACATAAGGGGTCTAAATCTTATTTGGAATCACTTTTGCTGAACTATATGGTTTTGAGCCTCTACTCAATTCAATAAAAATCATTCTCTCAAATTCCTATCTCTAAATACAATATAGGTAATATCATTTATCATTTATGATTTTTTTTTTCTGGATCGATACTATTGTATCTTGAACAATTAATTGATATTTTTCATACATGTTTTACCTAATCCTTTTTAGATGTTTATCTTGGATCCAACAATTAATTATGCTAAACTTTGGTTATCTGATCGCTTTTCTTTTGAGACTATGTTTGTTTAAGGTTTAGATTGTGTACTTAAGTTAGAAATTTAGGTTTTTTTTTCTTTTTTTCTTTTTTTTTGGAAAAGCTAGCTTGACCATTTTTGCCGTGAGTGACTAGTGACTATTTTCTGATTGACGCTCTGGAGTCTGGATAAAGGACTCTTTGTGATTTTGTTAATTTGAGGCTGTTCATTACTGCGATATAATCTTACTATGTGATTGTTATGGTCTATGATCAGCTCCTGTTTATTAATTGTATTAGACTATTAGAAATCAAATTGTAGCAAAGTTAAAGTTTTTAGAAACCTACTCTTTTAGCTATTTGTTATATGTGTTATATAAGGAGATCTCTTGTTTATGAACGACGGCGGCTATAAGGGAATTAAAATTGTATTAGTAATGACGCTTTTGTCATTTTCTAAAAACGGGTTCCTCAAATGCCAAATGGGGATATACACCAATCCTTTTTGTTTTCTTTTTTTTTTCTTTTCTTAAGCTTTTTGCAATTGCCAAATGCAACTACTGAATTTCCATTACTTCCAAAAACATGTGCATATATATAGTCGGTCTTGTGAAAATAAAGCAATCATATGATTTGTTGGTTTATGGATATGTTGTATGCTTGTTGGAAACCTTGTTAAGATCAATCATCCATCAGAAACATGATCATCCCATAGTTAACTTAGTTACTGATTTTATAGCATAGTTTAAATAGACAATTGCAGTCCTATGTATATTTATATGTCTGCATATTTCATATGGGTTGGGCCCTTTGTCCCAAACGACCCATAATGGAAAAACAGTTAATATTGTTGACAGTTACATTCCAAAAGTTGTGTCTGTTGATTCTCATGAACCAACACAATGGCACCCTTTGAAAATGTATATATACTTCATTTCTGTAAAACAGTTATCATCAATCAATAAATATAAAAGTTAGTTACTTCAAATTTCCCTCCATATTTTTGTTCTATCCTACTACATATATTCTGCATACATTTCATTGCACTTTAAGCACATTTCACAAACAATGGCCAACACTAATTCCTATCTAGATCAAAACTGGTCAAGGCATAACAAACATGGCCAAGACCAGATTAAGAATTGGCATCAGAGCACAGGTTTGAGGAAGCCATTGAGAAGATTTCAAGATAATGTTCTGTTGAGACAACAGAAAAGGGAAAGGGGGAGAAACTGGGAATTTGCATAAAGCAAATCACCCAAGACTACAAGAACATGCTAAAGAAGAAACTTGAGGAAATCAAGGACTTCAATCAATCCCTTCCACACTCTCACCATGTTGTCTCACATAACAGATTCAGGAAGTACAAATGCTTCAAGTGCAAGTAAGAAGGGCACATCATAAAAGACTGCCGTACAAGGAAGATGGAGGAAGAAGTGGGACACCAAGATGTTCCAAGTGACTATGCAGAAACATCTTCTGCACAACATAAGTTTCAAAGCCCCACTGTAAGTATTAAGTTTCCAGAATTAATCCGCTTCGAAACAAAATGCATATTAAAGGGTACTGATCAAGATAACTGGGACAACATATGGTACATAAGCAACCATATAAATATGCATGTTTGTTCTAGAGTAAATTTATTCTGCAAACTTAAATAGAAGTTCTCTGTTGGAAAAATAGAAGAGGAAAACAAACTACTCTTTACCTATGGTATTGGGGAAGTAATTGTCAAAAATGGAAATGGGAAATATCTAATCCCAGGGGTTCTCTAAACCCATGAAGTATCCTTAAACATCTTGTCTGTTGACCTACTTGAAAAACAAGGGGTAGAAGTTCTCTATGAGGACAATACTTGCACATTGCAATACATGTTTAAAGATCCCAAAACTCATTTTTTCAATGAATATTGTCTTAGAATCAAGCATAATGATTTCCTAGACAAACACTTTGAACTTTGAAGCCTTAGATGCATCTGTCAACCCACTATTAGAAGAATCTGATGAGATTGAAATCAAAGAAATGGTTTATTCTACCAAAGTCACCAATTTCAATGATTTCATTAACTTTTTAAATCTCATTAGTCAAGATAAACTGTTTGGTCATAAATGGGAGTTTTTCAGAAAAAGGTTTGTATCTGTCTTAACATGGTTCTATGAAGTTTACTTAAATGGTCCCTTGCCTGGACCTATACCACCCCAAATAAAAGGCAAAATAGTGCATTTGATGGACCTCTACAAAGCCATTGAGTACTTGGGTGGATACCTACAAGTATACTTCTCAAAGAGTTTTGGTCAAGCAGCAGAGATCCTAGGCCTATCCTATCATGATGGTGAAGATCTCAAGTTATGCTACAACAAGTACCTTGATGTTCTCAAAAGTTATCATAACACTGCTAGAGTGCATAAGTTGGGACAAATATTTGTCCCAACCAAGGCCACAATCAATGTGGATAAAGGCAAAGATTCCTACTGCCTACAAAGTCAAGATCAGAAAGATCATTTGCATGCACCTACAGGATGGAAGAACATCTCCAAACTTGAACATTTTGGCATAAAACTAGAAGATGAAACTAAAGAAGCCAAAGCCTACAATCATCATCAATGTGGTCAAAGCAGCATACCAAACCATCAAGGAATCAAGGAAGAATCAAAGAGCACTTCAAGTGATGACCTTGTCATCATAAACTGAAGCAAACTTTGAAGACATAAGAAAAACAAATCTAATGGATAGTGATCTTAGGGGGGTGACTGTTGGAACCCTTGTTAAGATCAATGATCCATCAGAAACATGATCATCCCATAGTTAACTTAGTTACTGATTTTATAGTATAGTTTAAATAGACAATTGCAGTCCTATGTATATTTCTATGTCAACATATTTCATATGGGTTGGGGCCTTTGTCCCAAACGACCCATAATGAAAAAAAAGTTAATATTGTTGACGATTACATTCCAAAAGTTGTGTCTGTTGATTCTCATGAACCAACACAATGGCACCCCTTGGAAATGTATATATACTTCATTTCTGTAAAACAGTTATCATCAATCAATAAATATAAAAGTTAGTTACTTCAAATTTTCCTCCATATTTTTGTTCTGTCCTACTGCATATATTCTGCATACATTTCACTGCACTTTAAGCACATTTCACAAACAATGGCCAGGGCCGGATTTGAGCATGTGCAGGGTGCTCAACCGCACAGGGCCTCCGTATTTTCGAGGGGCCCCAATATTTTTAACGCAGGGCTATATCTAGTTTGGGTTTTGTTAGATATTAACTTTTCACATACACATCAAACCATAACACAAAGTAGCATATAGATGGAATTCTAGAGAGAGAAAGTTAGAGGTTTAGGGAACTTAGTGAGAGAAAGTGAAAGATATTATTATGAGCTCCAACTCTCTACCTTGGAAGGTAGAGAGTATTTATAGTCTTACATAACTCGCCACACTTTGGGCTGTGGATCAGGCATACAGTGGGTAAAGACCCGTCCGTCCTCCACGGTGTTACTTAACTAAATTACTACTTAACTTAAAAGAACTACGACTACGAGCTTTCTAACGATTACATATACTTGAGGTGACCGACTCTTTAATACCGGGAATTTCTAATTCCTAACAATCTCCCCCTAAGGGAGGTCACCTCAATCATGTACCAAAATTACATTGAATACAACTAGATATTACATTAAAATTGTTCTTGCATTCTTGATGTAGTCCTTTGCTCCTAAGCTCGTAGTCATTGATTCTTCACATTGCATGTTTGGTTACTTCAAGTGGAGGTCATTTACTGATCCACGTGATAGTCATTTTGAGCCATCTTTTGAGATCATCAGCTATCAACAATCTCTGACACATCCTTTGTGGAGTTGGTATTATGTGATGTAGTGACTTTAGGACCGACATGCTCACATTCTGGATCATGAAATCTTCTCATCAGAGTAGCGGAAGCTTTTGTTGAATCATGATATTGGCAGCAGCGTAGCAGACGCTTGGTGTGAAAATATCAGAGTCATTGATGCACTAATCATGATTTCTTTTGAGATGAATGTGTAAAGTGAGCATGCGGCTATGGATTGACCGCTTCATTCTGATCAGCTGCAAACGTCGGGTGTACCTGCATACAACAGTTAGCAATAAATCGCACGAAAGTGTCTTTGATCACTTTCGTTGAATTGAGGTACACGGCCCACGGTTCCCCGTTGATCAGTACAAGTACTGCCTGTGATCAGGTAGGATTCCTAAGAATCACCTTGACAGGGTTTCGCAGCTGTTCTAGCTGTTCTCAAACCGGAACGTCTCAAAGAAGACAACACGGAGTGAGTGAACCAGCGAATTTTAAGTCCACTGATTGATGAAAAAGATTTGAACAACAATCGTGTATTGCTCAATAGAAATTGTTTTTGCAATACAACGAAGGTTTTATTGAAAGTCAATTATCAATCATAAAAATACCTTTTGGTTTGAAAAATTAGTACACAGTCGATGTGCTAAAGAAAAAGTTTTTAAGCACAACGACCGGTTTTTCAAAGGTATCCGTCAATTCCTAACCTGAACCAGGATTGATTCAAGAAATTGAATCGCCCCATTGTTTCTGTTCAGTTGTCACATGGTTGATCCATATAATAGATCTCACATGCCACCTACCAGGAGCTTGTTTGATGTTGGCTCCAGAAGGCTTTCCATCTTCATTGTGAGTGTGTAAACACATCACTCAGATGTTCTGGCAATACCACAAGGATAATGCGTAGGACTCAAGATATAATCTCTCTTTCCACATTGTGTGAAACAGAGAGTCTTCATTGAAAGTGTCCTAATGAGATTTATTGATGATCTCGTGGCTCTAGACTCAATTTGTGCATATTTGGATCCTGTGCCGGAGACTAGGGAGAGGGTCTCCTTCTTCAATATCAACCATCTCTAAGAGAAAGTCGATAGATAATGTCGGTTCCCCGTGAGAATGAAACAAGCCCTTTTAAGAGGAACTTGAGTGGTTTGGAAAGTTGAAGTGCAGTGCGTCACTGGGTCCATGACGTCTTGTCTTCAATACCGATGTTACCATCAGTAGTATGTGAATAGAACCCGGTTTCTGCCCTAAGGTTGAATAAATGGAGGGCTATTTGTTTTCACCCTTTTCTCATTCAATTCTTTTTAATTCTTCAACCCCTTCAGTGCTTACCGAGACTTCATAGCTAGAACCTTGTTGGGTTTATTCCAGTACTAGCTCAGTCTTAGTCCGCACTCTTCCCTTATCTCATTTTTCTCCTTTTATCATCATACCTAAGGACTTCTACACTAACTAGTGGATTGTCCCTGGGTAGATCCCTCCGGTTCTGGCGGATCATGGGAACCAATACCTAACCTTATCATCCTTGTATCACCGTACATAAAGTAAAGTTGGTAGGTCAATTTGGTATTGTTCATCTGCCATTGGATCCAATTGAAAACCATTTGAAAATCAATTCAGATACTTGTGATATATTATCAAAGCTTTTTGTACCTGAATTGTTTTTGATATTTTTAGAATGAGAACTCCCCCTCAACATGTGCATCAAGTATTTGAAAATGTTTTGCACACGGAGGCAAGAGAAAGAATTAACTTCTTTTGATTACCATTTTCTAAAAGATATCAACATCACTTCCCTCAACAGATCAAGTGGGTATAGCATTTCCGGGAAGGATGAGGTTTCCATAAATTTGCTCCCCCTCAATATGTGCCTCGTGTTTGAAAAGAGTTTTGCACATACTAGAGGGAACCTTTTATCATCAAAGGATTAGAAGCCATGTGATCAAGGTACTTTAAAATATTTAAAGTGTGGTGTACCCTGATGACTTGAATTTACAAAGAGAGTTCTCCCCCTTAATATATGCTTCGAGATTCGAAAAATTGTTTAGCACATATAAGGGAGAAGTTTGCACAAAAATTGGTCATCTTATCTTTTACTATCTTTCATATTTATATCACATTTTCTCCCCCGATCAAAAATCTTAAATCCTTTGAGATTTTGGATCTCAAGTGATTTAAATAAGTATGAGGTAAAATATTTGTAGGAGAAAAATGTGTCCGATTTTATATGATAAAGAAAAAAGACAACACAGATGTTTCCCCTTTTCAAAAGGGGAAACCATAGTACAAATCCTAGCACTATTACATGAATTACAGTTGTTCATATTTGTTACACCACATATTACACAAAGTTAACAAAACATAAACGGTATTCCGAAGAAGTCTTCATTCAGTTCTCTGAAGAAGTTTGTAGTGACCATCACGGAGCCTTCCACCAACAAAGCTTTCAAGACTGCGGAAGATCCTTCGTGTCTTGAGTCTTCGTCTGATTGCAGCAATGAAATGTTCACATCTCTTCACGTCATCATCAGTCCAGAAAGTAGTTTTAACCCAAGATCTCATATCAAGTTTGGCTTCTTTCACTCTGGTGTCAAGTTCTTCTTCGACCATTTTGAGCGTACCATCACTAAACTTGTAGAGTTCACATAGACGCATAAGCATCCGCGATCCATATCTGTCGGTGAAGATGACGGCTCTAGGAGTGTCAAGAACTTTGTATTCTCGATGAAATTCATGCCCAGCTGCATTCCATTGAGGACTTGTGAGGTTGACCCTGGTTTGGTAGCTTTCAATGCCAAGCTGAAGGTCCTCAACTCATTTCCGAATAACTAAGCCCCTGATCCAAAGAGTGACAGCTGCAGACAGGGCCTTTTTCTCACGAACAGGTAAGTGCTCAAGGTGTCCTTGAAGATTTAAAAGATAGAGATCTTCGAAATCATTTGGCAGAAGATGTTTGAAGTCGTTCTCTTCAATGGTATACACTTTGAGGTCAGCTCTTTTAAGGACAATCTTCATCAAGTACTCATATCCATAGATCGGGAAGATCTCTACACTGACAACGCTTAAGATTTGCTGTTTTGATATGACATCATGGCGTCTTTTATCAGCACCATGTCTTTCAATGTAGAATTTCTTCTTTTTGAACCACCAGTGGGAAATACCATAAGAAGCTACAATATCATACTTTTGTTCTTCATTTGCCCAGAATTGATCAGGGACCATCTGTTCTAGCCCCTGATCAGAGTAGGTTGCAGCTTTCATCTTTGATATTGATAGAGCAGGCCTTCTTTCAGCAGAGCGAGCACACAGATAGTCCAAGTCGTGATTGAAGAAGAATTCAGCCTGAATGGTTATCTGACCAGGCTCACCACCAAGAGGAAGAGATTTGTTGACATTGAAGCGACTGATTTGCTCACTGACTTGGTCATTCAGCATCTTATGGCATTCTTCCATCTGATATTGAAGATGATTTGCATCAGAATGGAAGACTTTGACAATTTCGTAAGCTTGTCCTTCAAGATCTCTTGGAGATATGGATGAGATACTCTTCCGCTCACAAAACCATTTAATAAAACTTCCCATATCACCAGTGTAGTGCAGAAGAGAGTCTTCAGCTGGAACTTCATAATTATTCGTGATAACTGATGCCCAATTGTTGTCAGGAATCATAGAGTCAGACTCTGGAATGGTCCATGTGGGTTCTGGATTAGGAGGTCTATCTTCCATGATGCAGCTTAGGATAGTGTCTCTTGAAGGTGCAACTCTGGATGTGCTAGTGCGATTCCCAGCCAAGTAAGAATCAAACCAGTCTTCTGAGGGTTTAGGAATATGCTTTGTTGATGCATCATCTTCATCTGGTTCTGAGTCAGCCATGACCTGAGATTCTTCGTTAACCATTTGATCATCAGGAATGAAGGTGGACGTGGATGTGAACCTTGAATCAACCGTCGTCCAGGCAGCAGATTTTTTCTGATTACTCTGCTCTTTTGTTGGATCTGATTGACTGGAAGATTTCGGCGGTGATGATGGTGGTTGTGATGGAGGTGTGTTGGTTGTAGTAGAAGGATTACCAGATCCAGAAGTTCCAGCTCCCCCCGTTGGTGGTGGGGGAGGAGGTGGATCTTTGCGATCCTTTATCAATGCTTCCATTACACTTGTTCTCCTTTTCTTTTTAGCTTCCTTTTCTCCGACTTCAATCTTAAATTGCTCATAATTGTCGAACTTGATGGATTCTTCAAGTGCCTCATAAAGTTTACTGTGAACCTCATGCTTGTCCTCTTCAGCCTCATACATCCTTTCACACAGGGCTGCTCTCATATCGGAGATGGGGAGGTCCTTGAATCGTCTGAGAAGTGGAGCCTCCATTGCACATTCCACGGCATCCTTGACTTCTCCTTCAATAGCATCAGTAACTGCTTCAGTGAAGTTGAGGTGCTCCAATCTATGGACACGATCCACCAGAGAATCAACAGATTTAGGAAGTTGCCTTTCTAGTGCTTCTATCCTTTTAATAGCTTTATCCTTTTAATAGCTTTTTCCAGTGCTCATATTTACTATCTCATGAATCAAAAATGGACCTCCAATTTAAAGTACAAATCTTTGCAGTCTTTGAAGTTGCTCCACCTATGCACTAAGCTTACGATGTTGATGTATGAAAGACTACGAGCTCAAGAACAATGTCAAGACTAGAATGCTAGGATTTGAAATGTAAAATATGGGGTGACCTCCCTTAGGGGGAGATTGTTAGGAATTAGAAAATTCCAGTGTTGAAAGAGTCGGTCACCCCAACTATTATCTAGCATAAGTTAGCTCGTAGATTGGTCATTAGTTACGGTTTATGTAGTTAGTTAGTAGCGTAAAATAGTATAGTGCAACACCGTGGAAGAAGGTCGGGTCTTTACCCACTGTATCCCTGATCCACAGGCCGTCAGGAGGTCGTTTAGTTTGTAACCTATAAATACCCTCTACCTTGCAAGGTAGAGGGTTGGATGTTCTTTTGGTAATCTAATATTCCACAAGTTTCTCTCAAAAATTTTTTTGATTTTTTGATTTTTTTTTTTTTTTTTTTTTTTTTAAAGAATTCGAACAACATCTAAAGTCCCGTGTCATTCTTTGAATGACAACACAAAGACCGTAGATATTATCGAACCGAGAGAAACAAGACAAAATGACAATATATATATATATATTTTTTTTTTTTTTTTTTTTTTTTTTTAAGATTTTTCGAATTTTTCAAATTTTTATGGATTTTGAAAGTTTTATATTTTTCTATTTGATTTTTGAGGATTTTATAATTTTGTATTTTGTTTTTCAAATAACTATTTACAAGAGATAGATAAAGATAGACCTTTACTCCTCGACTTCCTCCTGAAAACGTTTGAGAGTTTCTGGTTGAAGGCTTTTCAAACCAAGTCGTGGAAGAATAAACTCAAAACGTTCTCTTGGAAGAGCTTTGGTGAAGATGTCTGCTAACTGATATTCAGACCTCACAAAATATAGTTCCACCACACCCTTTTCCACTTGTTCCCTGATGAAATGATGTCGAATGTCGATATGCTTTGCTCTTGAGTGTTGAACGTTGTTGCATGAGAGAGCAATAGCACTTTTATTATCACAGTACAGAGGGATTTTGTTGAATTCAAAGCCATAGTCAGATAATTGAGATCTCATCCATAAGATTTGAGCACAACAAGATGACATGGCTATGTATTCAGCCTCTGTAGAGGAAATAGAAGTACTCATTTGCTTCTTTGAGGACCAGCTCACAAGCTTATCACCCAAAAACTGAGCACCTCCTTACGTACTTCGACGAGTATCTTGACAACATGCATGATCAGCATCTGCATAGGCCGTTAGTGACATACCGGTGTCCTTCGGGTACCATAGTCCCATATTGATGGTTCCTTGGAGATACCGAAAGACCCGTTTAACTGCTTCAAGGTGCTTTTTTTAGTAGGCTTAGCCTGGTATCTAGCACACATGCAAACAGCGAACAAGATGTCTGGTCTACTAGCAGTGAGATACATCAGGGATCCAATCATACTTCGATATTTCGTTTGGTCAATCATGATCCCTGAGAGGTCCTCATCTAGTTTGGTTCGGTCAATCATGGGGGTGTCAACAGGGTCACTTGAATCAAATCCAAATTTCTTTAAAATCTCTGTTGCATATTTAGATTGATTAATGAAAATGCCTCCGGGACTTTGAGAAATTTGTAATTCCAAGAAAAATGACATTTGTCCCATCATTGACATTTGAGACTTTGAACTCATTTCATTTGAAAAACGATCACATTCCATTGGGTCAGTCGAGGCAAAAATAATATCATCAACATAAATTTGAACATGAATCAAGTGTTTGCCTGACTTCCTGGTGAACAATGTAGGATCAACTGCTCCTTTGATGAATCCGGTTGATAGAAGAAACTTTGACAGTGTATCATACCATGCCCTTGGAGCTTGCTTTAAACCGTAAAGAGCCTTCTTCAAACGATAAACGTGATTAGGATGCTCTTGATTCACAAATCCTTCAGGTTGGCTGACGTAGACGACTTCTTTAAGATCTCCGTTCAGAAATGCCGTCTTCACATCCATCTGATAGACTACCATGTTCTTACTAGCAGCATTAGCCAGAAAGATTCTAATTGCCTCGATTCGAGCAACTGGAGCAAAAGATTCTTCAAAGTCTATACCCTCCTCTTGACGATATCCTTTAGCAACTAATCGAGCCTTGTTCTTCAACACATCACCATGCTCATCAAGTTTTACTTTGAAGATCCATTTGAGAGCTATAATCATAGCACAGTCTGGAGCAGGTACTAACTCCCATACATCAAGACGATCAAACTCATGAATTTCATCTTGCATGGCATTGAACCAGCTATCTTCATTCATGGCAGTTTTAACATCTTTTGGTTCTATCTTAGATAGTACGGAGTTGAAGAAGCACCATAAGGCATCGGTTGCGAGTTGTTTCCGGGTTGATACAGGACGAGAGGGATTTCCAATGATGTTGTCTAAGGGGTGATCGTGAGTCCATTTTCTGAGGTGTTCATGTGGCAGTTGTTGAGGAACTGAGGTAGCTGAGTCGATGTCTCCTGAAGAAGATGGTTCTGATGATGATTCAGGAGTGGCAAATATGTTTTCAAATGGAGCATCTTCAGGAGTCGCAAAGGGATTAACTTCATCATTGATGCCAGAAACATTTCCATGATGTACATTTGAAGAATGATGATTTGTTGATGAGACTGAAGGATCAGCAGCAGGTGCTTCTTGACTTACAGATATTGAGACTGATGGATGGACTTCATTCACTGGAATATGAGCATCCTCTGTTGTAGGGATCAGCACCTCATTAGTAATTGAATCATACAGTTCATCAAACATAGGATCAAACAATTTCTTTACATCATCTTCAGATGGAGGTACATATGGAGTTTCTTGAGAGGAGTTTGGAACAAAAGATGAACCAATGGGACTGTTTATGAAGTGCGGGTCCTGAGCTGGAGTGTCCAGGAGCCATTTGACCGGTCAGCTCATCGAACGTAGCGTGAATTGTTTCCATGATATTACGGGTTCTTTTGTTGTAGATTCGGTATCCCTTTTTGTTTGGTGCATATCCTACAAATACTCCAATGTCAGCTTTAGCCCTAAGTTTGCCTAAGTCTTGACCCTCATTAGTTGGATAGCACAATGCACCAAATACACGAAGGAAAGATAGATTAGGTTTTCTGTTGTGGACAAGTTCATATGGAGTTTTTCCATGAAGAGTGTGAATCAGGGAACGATTTTGTGTGTAGCATGCAGTGGCAATAGCTTCAGCCCAGAGAAACATTGGAACCTTTGAGTAGATCAGCATTGTTCTAGCGGCTTCAACAAGAGTGCGATTTCGTCTTTCAACTACATCGTTCTGTTGAGGGGTTCGTGGAACACTTCTTTGATGGCTGATTCCAACGCTTTTATAAAATTGACTTAAGTCTCGATTAACGAACTCTGTGCCATTGTCTGTTCGAACAATTCTAACCGTGTTGTTAAGACGAACCTGTAGTTGCTTGATACGTTTGATGATGACAGATGGAGTTTCATCCTTAGTCCTCAAAAACTTGACCCAAGTAAATCTAGAGTAGTCATCAACAACGACTAAAATATATCTCTTCCCATTAATTGTTTGCACTCTCATTGGAATCATCATACCAATGTGTTCATGAAGCAAAAGCCTGATGCACTTTACCATTAAACATATCGAAGATGTCGATAAGCAATATCATCTCACGTACCATATATTCTCCTCACATTTCTTTCAACTGAACGCTGAAGTAACACATACCAAAAGGCTCCAGAGACCATTTCCCCCAAATAGTTGGAATAATTCATCCTTCCCCCTTGCTGGTTTTGATGCATCAGAATCAGCAAAACATAATAAATCCATAAACTTGAAATCTTGTGAGAAGAACTCAAATAGCCCAAATGAATCCTGTGAGAATCAACTGCTACATAAACTCTCTCTGACTATCTTTATCAACCCATATGTAGACAATTTGAAGTGACCACTGTTGAAGAAAAACCCGATATACCAAACTTGAAGCTGAAGTCGAATTCCCCGCATTTGTGTCTTAAGCTTGCACTTAAAGATGGAAGAACGGTGTCGAGAGTCTATGCTTCAAGCAAATCTCTAAGTACTCACTACTCAAACAAAGTATGAGACATTAACACCTCTTGAGATTATCCACATCGTCATCTGCATGTGACACTGAGTAAAACAACGTAACTCCTAATAGTGATAGTTAACCAGGTCTTCAACCATCCACCTCGACTGCTGGTAACTAGATAAACCAAGTCTTCAACTCAAATTCTTAAGCCCGAGCAAGTTATCAAATAAGAACACGCCTTTGTGAAAGACAACTTCAATCTCAAATAAATGATAAATGATTAACTCTGAAGTCATCAACTTGTGTCAAATGCCCAACACGTGAAAACAACATACAATCGGATGTACATTGTCCCACTGAATGAACCGGAACAAATGATTCCTCAACATCAATGCATTCTTCCTTAAAAGTAAACATGTAGAGACTGATATGGAGGATTCACCAATAATGTCTTCGAGCGGATGAGGAAGTCATTTTTCTTTAAGTTCATATGGTTGATTTATAGCGTGCACATTGAGAGAAACAATAATCCGTAAATATTTGGCAAAGGAATACCAAAGAGCGGATCACTATTCATGAACAATAATCCGTGAAGATTTGGTAAGGAATACCAAAGAGCGGATCATTATTCATGAGTGCAACTGCAATATTATGATAGTCATTATTAACGCGTTGAGGAATAAGTGGAGATTTGGGATTCTTGAGAATTCCAAGAAGTACTTCTTAGATGGTGAACCAGTTGAGTCAATAGTAACCGGAGCATGAGCTTCAGAAGCTGGATGATCAACATTCGTCGGAGGTTGAAAGTACTCATCAAACCTATGTTTGAAAAACAATGAATCCCAAACATTGATTCCCATTTATCCTTAGTAAGTGAAGCATTAGGCGTTGGAGAAGAGTCATCAAAAATCAAAACAATGAATCCCAGTTATCCTTAGTATATTCACTCTTCATCAAACAGAATATACACTCATCATCATCAAAAATTAAGTCGTATAACCATTATTCAAACATCCATCATCATGTAGTATATTCACTCTTCTCCCCCTCAAAAATTGCATCCGAAGTTGCCATTTTTGATTTAACAAGTGAATAGGAGTATACACCAATGAACGTAGATCCACTTGATGACTGAATGAGCGTGGAAAAACATGAAGCTTGTTGATGAAGAATGTAGATGATTATGACCATTCACGAGAGAATTTCTCATTAGCTGAAGATTAAGCGCACAGAAGAGTGTACACTTTTCTTTTCTTTGAAGAACGGGGCCTGAAGTGTTATCTGCAGACGCCATTATGATGAAGTACGAGGCCTGAACTGAAGTGAACAGACGTCATAGCCGGTTGAATATCAATGTTGAGTAACTTGAACCCGTGAGTTATGAGATATCAATCCATTTGTAATCCATACTTTAAGCCAGTCCATGTATTGAAGGATCGAATTATCTGCAACTGAGTAAGGAGTACCTGCACTAACATTACAAGCTTGATTGCATATATATGGGTTAGTGACATTAGTATCCAAACTCTTTGGGGTTTCACGGTCAACCTTGATTTTTTCATCAGAAAACAGCTTTCCGGTAGGAATCCACCTAAGTCCAGCATCCTTAAACATTCTACCAGATGGTATCCACTTATGGCAAGGTCTAGGATTGTAAGGCTTCTTATGCATAGTGGAAGACTTATCCTTGTTCCTAGTTTCCAAAGATTTAGCAG
This sequence comes from Chrysanthemum seticuspe, assembly GCA_019973895.1. Classification (NCBI taxonomy): domain Eukaryota; kingdom Viridiplantae; phylum Streptophyta; class Magnoliopsida; order Asterales; family Asteraceae; genus Chrysanthemum; species Chrysanthemum seticuspe. Next base: position 86,885,221 of record BPTQ01000009.1, on the reverse strand, counting down.
TTGGTATCCATCTAGGCGAAGTTTTTGGTTTGTTTTGTTTCACAACATGTTGAACCTTAGTCACGTTAGTGGTCTTAGTGGATTGTTCCTTGGCATGTGAATTAGGAAAATGTTTCTTATGTGGAAAAGACTCAGAATTTCTAGTTTTGTTTTCTACATGCTTAGCATTCTTATGCACATAACTACTTTTAGATGCACGCCAATCCCTAGTCTTTTGAGTGTTCCTAGGTAGTGGTTTACAACTACTAGTAGTGCCTTGAAATCTTGTAGAATTCCTCACCCTAGGTCTTGCACCTAAAATTCCATCTTTTCGAATCTGTGCCTTTTTCCTAGCTTCGTCTAGATAATTGTTCTTCCTCAAGTCATTCATATTATATGAATTCTGGGTTTTAATGCTTGGTTTTGACACTGTTTTCGAACTAATCCTAGAGGTGCTGGGAGTAAAATTAGCTGCATGTTGAGGTTTAGAGGAACTAGAAGCATGACTCTTAGGTAACACAGGTGAAGTGACTGGTTTTGACAAAACTTGTTTCTCATCAACTTGGGAGGCAAACCGTGTTTTTGAAAATTTTGGTCTTTCGGATATAAACGCAGTAGGCTGCCTAACACCAGACCGGTTTCTAGTGGGATGAGAAACTGGTTTCCCCAAGGTTGATGGTTTTGTAAACTTAGTGTTCACACTTTTCCCTACAGTTTTCCTAAGCTCATTCTTTAAGGCAACAATAGCGAAACTCTTATCCTGAAGTTGAGCTTTGAGTTCATCAATTTTTTCTATCAAAGGGTTTGTTTGTTCCATTGACTTAGTTCTAGCTTCTTTGACAGAGTCACTTAGTTCTATGTGATGCTTTCTCAAAGACTCATTTTCCTTTAGTAATTTAGCCACATAAATTGACAGTTCATTATTTCTTGTTATAATAGCATCAATGTCTTGTGTATTCATGACTAAATTACTTTTCTCATTCAAGACAGAAATATGTTTCTTCAGATTGTAAATGGTTGACTCTTTGTCTTGAAGCTGAGCTTTCAAAGTGTTAATTTCAAAAAGTTCACGGAATTCAGGAAGTTCCGGTTTTTTACATGGTTTGTTAAGTTGAAAACTTTCTTCTTTACTCTGTATCGCGATTTCAAGTGAAATGCAATGTTTTTCAAGATTTGAGAATTTGTTTGAAAGTTCATCAAAAGCCTTATTATCAACCATATCTTTTGTTTTGAAACACTTAATCTCAGACTCAGCCTCAGTAACAGAATATTTATGAAAGTCATGTTCAGCATCATGATCAGTTTGTTTAAGTACTTTAGCAGATGCACTATGTTGAACAGTAAAGGGTACCTCATTACATGACACCTGCTCAATTTCTGGTCTGATATCTGCATCCACATCATGTGTAACAAGAGTCACTGGACCGCTGGATATGTCAAGCTTATCAATCTCTGAGCCTCTGTATTCAGTGCCACCCGATTCTTCATTATATGTTGACTCTGACATTCTGCATTCAGCAACACCCGATTCTTCAACAGATACATTACCCAACTTATCACAACTATCTCTCAACTGCACCTGACACTCATTCATGTTTTCATGTTTATGTGTAACTTCCTCAATGTACTTCTCCACATTATCCATGAGTTGTATGAATGTCTCAATGAACACGCTAATTTCCATTCCAGTGTGTTTCTTGAAAGACACTTCAGTCATGTCATCATCAAAATCTGAGGAATATTCCCCTCGGATAAATGGCTGAAATTGATCGAAGATTACATGAAGAGCTGCATTAGATTCATTAGTTGAGAACTTCTCTTTAGTAATTTGAAACCTCAGTTGTTCTAAGTTGAGTAGCACAGTTCTTGTCAAGGTGGAAAGATCCTGACGAAGGAGAGCATTGCTTGTTCGATCCATAGTTGTAGATAAAAGTAGTTTGAGGTGCTGATAAAGTAGTTGAAAGGGCTCAATGTTACATTCCATTAGCCTTGCATTTTGTAGCATTGACTGGTGCATTTCTGTCTTTTCAGATTCTGAACCCGGAGATATCACATCCTCATTGATTGATTCAATCATCTTTAATTGTTCAGTGTAGCATACATTATCATTGATGTCCACAACATCATACAATTTTAGCACTTCTGAAATCACTGGGTCAGTAGAATAAGACATGATGTGGTAGTATGCACGGGATTTTACAAGTCTATAATTTAAACCGAGAAATAGAATCTTTCGCGGGATTTTACTAAAATCAAGACGAAACCGTGATACAATGACCAATAGAACGAGTTAAGATAACTGATGGACCCACACAATGATAGAGGATTATGTGTTAGGAGTGATGATTGTTTGAAGGATTAGCTGAAGTGTTATTTGGTAGTGAAGTGGTTTTGATAATGCACGTTTTTACGGTGAAATTTAGGTCTAAAAACTTAAAAGCTCAATAACTTCCTTTCGGAGGGGATTTGGGCCTCGAAAAATTCGTTTCACAACATCATATGTGAAACCTCACAATATTCAGCCTGTTCCGGTCGTTTTGACAGGTATTTCGCTGAAAACGGAGTTACGGATCAAAAGTTATGGCCGTTTGAAGTTTTGACGTAAAAAGTCAACTTTGGTCAAACCTCGTCTTCGTAAAAAATCAACCAAGTCGCTAACACCTAATTCGCCACCAAGCTAAGTCGCTAGAGTTCCAAGTCGCTAGCCAGATGTAAGTCGCTAAGTAGTAACTCGCTAACACTCAAGTCGCTAGCCAAATTTTTGGCAGCAATTCGCTACACAAGTCGCTACCCGTAGTGGAGAATCCACTACTTGTACTTTAACTCGCTAGATCTAACTCGCTACCTTCAACACTGTAAGTCGCTACAAAAATGTGAAGCAAGTCGCTACCAAGAAACTATTCCGAGAGCTAAGTCGCTAGCTTGAAAAACCAAATAAACTTCACTTTTCAATCCAAAAACAACCCAACCAAGATGATTCAAGCTTACCAAATGAAAACCTAAACACTTTTGATGATTCTAAACATAAAAGTACCAACAAAATTCAAACTTTAACACAAGAGATCAACCAAATGATGCAAAAACCACTAAACTTTTTCAAACTCAAAAACCACCTAAAAACCACTATAAATCCAAAGATGTGCAAGATATGATCTAACCATGGCGCTCTGATACCAATTGTTAGATATTAACTTTTCACATACACATCAAACCATAACACAAAGTAGCATATAGATGGAATTCTAGAGAGAGAAAGTTAGAGGTTTGGGGAACTTAGTGAGAGAAAGTGAAAGATATTATTATGAGCTCCAACTCTCTACCTTGGAAGGTAGAGAGTATTTATAGTCTTACATAACTCGCCACACTTTGGGCTGTGGATCAGGCATACAGTGGGTAAAGACCCGTCCGTCCTCCACGGTGTTACTTAACTAAATTACTACTTAACTTAAAAGAACTACGACTACGAGCTTTCTAACGATTACATATACTTGAGGTGACCGACTCTTTAATACCGGGAATTTCGAATTCCTAACAGGTTTTGGTGTAAATATGATGAGTACGTACCCTAAAAAACAATGTAGTTTGATTTAAGCATATTATTGTGAAAAATTTACTAGCTTCAAGTTTTTAAACATGGAGTAACCAGGGCTATACGAGGAAGACGATATATTTTCGTTATTTTCACATGGCACCCTAAAGTTTATATAATTTACCATGTTGTCTTATCTTTTTGTTTAATTGTCAAATGGGTCTAAACAGGTATAAAAACTTGACATTTTCACCCCAAGTTTGATATTATTTTTAAAATGGATCCACTTTGTATATGAAATTATAGAACTTTTATAAATTTTCAATAAAAAGTATCATAGGTGATCAATCGTTACATATACACTTTTGTAAATTTTTCTTATACTTATAACACATTTTTTAGTATTTCAATTTTGTGTACATAATTTCTTTTGTTTCTAAGCGATCTAAGTCGTAGTTGTCGTACAGGGCCCCCAAAATCCACGGGCCGGCCCTGACAATGGCCAACACTAATTCCTATCTAGATCACAACTGGTCAAGGCATAACAAACATGGCCAAGACCAGATTAAGAGTACTTTTTCTATTTTTACAAAGGCAACACAGTAAAGAGATGTTGGTTGGCATAGAACAGTTTCGATTTTGTAAATGTTAATCGTTAGTTGATAAAGTATTTTATATTCTTATTTGGTCTATACAGCCCCCTCTTTTAAAAGATGATCAAAACCCATTTTCAGATGACTGAATAAATTTTATCCCCTGTTTACGAAGACGTCCATTTTTCATGACGGTAAAAGGTGATCGCGTGGATTTTATTTGGAATCTATTTTTCTGGATTATATGCTAGCTAGTCAAATGTCTTCAACTTTAATTATATCTTGAAAAGTATAACTCAGAGTCATAATGTTCTTATCATTTTTTATTATTTCATATTTGATCTAGTTTTTAAAAGATTTGTACTTGATTTTCATAACATCCTGCTTGATTAGGCATGCAAACGTTAAATAAGTAGAGATGTTATTTAGTGCGAGCAAATTAATGATCTATGGCTTATTTGCATTCTGTTGATTTAGCTTTCATATAGTCAGTAATTTGGTTAAAAATTTATGAGATTTGGAGTTTAGAATCTTTTATATAATAAAGGAAATACGTCATTTCGGAGTGATTTTGTCAATTCATTCTTATTGAAAAAATAATTGGGCCAATAGGAGAGCTCGATTTCGCCACGTAAGCAAAATCGTGTGATGTAATTGGTTAATAAAAGTCAAAATTAAATTGATTTTGGTCAAACTTTATAAATTTGGTGAAGAAATTTGGTTGATAAAAAAAACACATAAAAATAGAGGGGTCAAATTTGTGAAAACAAAAACTTAAAAAAAAGATGAGGTAATTAGTAAAACTTTAGTGGTTGAATTTTTAAAAATTATATAGAGTTAATTGTAATATTATAAGCCTCCATGTTTTTAATAACTTTGGATTATAAACAAATATACCTTTATACTTTATACCCTTTATACTTTATATTTTAAAAAATACAATGTATGTGTTCTTTTAAAATAACAACATATAAATTTGCATAAGATTATAAGTATCAATTTTTTTATTATATGCGTTCAATAAGGACTTATTTATTTTATTTTTAAAAGTTTAACCTATGTGGACACGAGTTACATTTTAAATACGGCTAAATTACTGAAAACAGAAGTATAATTATCAAATTGTAAGCACATGTTACTTTAATATAAAAATAAATATACGCGATTGTACTTATAACAATGACTCATATAATTCTTATTTATTAATATAAGGATATCTAGAAAAAAAAATTAAAAAAACTTTAAGGAGTATACTTTAACTTTATCAACGCTCATTATGTGCTATTAAACTTGAATCGTGTGTACAACATAATATCAGTAATGAAATTTAAATAACAACATCAATATCTTTGTCGGCTAAATAAAATTAAATCTTGAGTCACCTAACAGAAAATTTTACAAATATTTTACCAAATTCCAATAGATATTAATGCATAATGAAAAACTCGTTCATAAGTATTAGTTGTACTTATATCACAATTTTCATGGGCAAATTCTTATAAGTGTATATTCTGAACTAAAATGTTAAAATACATTTGATTTATGTGTAAACTTCGTGCGTGCACGAAACTTATAACTATATAATTATATGCAATTACCTTTAAAGACACAATATTCAGTATTTTACCTAAGAAGTTCATTGGCTATATCATGTCTAATTAATGAGCAGAAACAAACATTATTTCGTGTGGTGATTGATTTATGTGACAGCTTATCACCATGCATAGTTTTACTTGGCTGGTAAGGTAGTTTACTATTTCCAGATTACAATATGAAAATTTTAGCAATACAAAAACCATTCACTTTTCATTTTCTGATGTCCTTTTTTTGGGGTTTCAACAGCTATGGATCACATGGATACCTTTTGATGTAAGCATCAGCTATCAGCTCTAAATGTCATAAGTCCATCCAAAAAGGTTCTAACTTATTCCAGATCATTGACCTAATCACGTTCATCTAGTATCCATTATTTACTTTTTCTTAGAGATTTAAATTATCATTGGCCATATATATATATAGAAATGGATGTCCGTTTAAGAAATCACCGTTCCTATCTAACACACCTTCCTGATGATTTTTTGTGTATAATATTTGGAAAATTAGAAACGAAGCTTGATCAACAATCTTTTGGTCTAACTTGTCACCATTTTCTTGATATTCAAAATTCCAATACTAAATGCTTAGATGTTGGATGCTACCCTTGGTTAAGTCACTCTTCTAGCACCGATACCTCTATGCTTGATATTTTACTTAAGCGTTTTAAGAAACTAGAGTCATTGTTTCTGAGTGGATGCATAGACGATATTTCAGATTCAGGTTTATCTCGATTGCAAAAATGTGGCTTAAAATTGCATTCTCTTTATAATGATGATCTCTTGAATGTCACCCACAAAGTCGTTTCATTTATCGCTTCTAGATGTCAATTGTTGACCGCTATCAGTCTTCCTGATTGTGAAATCAGCAGTGATTCTAACGGAATCCTGTAAATTATTGAAAGAAGTAAATATTTCTTCCTGCAAGAGAATAACTGACATTGGAATTATGTTTCTCATCCAAAATTGTCGTCAACTCAAAACACTGAATATCTCCAATTGTAATAACATTCTTGGTTTAGGCTTCCAAGCTAGGATGCTCACCAACATTGGCTATATTGAAAGCCGATAATTGTGTGTTATGTTCATTGGGTATTTTTCGAATTTTAAGCGGAGGTGGTCTTGAATATGTAAAGTTTGCTTCTATTGAATGCACTGGGTACATTATTCGACCCAAAGCCTTTGAGTTAGGACTTTCAAATCTTAAAACTATTGATTTTAGTAAGTGTAGCTTTGTTAGAGATGATGTTATCTTAAGCATCACAAAAGGGTGTCCTCTGTTGCAAGAGTGGGACTATCATTTTGTGACAATATTAGGACTTCTGGTTGGGACTCAGTTGGATCGTATTGTAAAAAATTGGAGATACTTCATGTGAACGGATGTTTTAACTTTAATGATGAAGCATTACTAGCTTTGGGTAACGGGTGCAAACGTCTATCGGTCATACACATGGGAAACTGCTCTCAAGCGAGTTCTACTGGGAAAGATTTGTTTAGAGCACATAGAGAGGATGTGATGATCGTTGAGAAGGAAATGGGTTTCCAGTCATTGATGTTCTAGTAATAATCGAATGAAGAAGTAGAAGAACTAGCATCGCATGTGAAAGACAATTGTTCTATATTTTTTGTTTTAAAAGCATTAAAGATAAGTTTTACTACTATACGTATGTTTTTTTTTTAACTTATGAGGGTCGAATTTGGATTATACATGCACTTTTTGCTTTTGAATGGTGGAATTTTACTTGTTGGTGTTGCCAGATCAAAGTGTCTGTTTTTCACCAGATTATGGTTTTCCAAATTAATATGCTTTTTCTTATACATGATTGATTCCTCATGTCTTGTATATTCCATGCTAAGAGTATATATGGTCTAAATTTGCCTCACACATCTCCCTTTTTAACACCAAACTGCAAGGCGCAAGCATTGATAACCTCGTTTTGTTTAGAGGCTTCTTTGCGGTTTATGGTAACGGTAATGTGTTACCGTGCAAGTCCCCCATAAGTCGATGTTTCTGCAAGTTCCATATAAAATCTTGATGAGAAGAAATACACTACTCTATCATGACCTGATAAAAAATAAAAATGGGTCAATAATGAGTATATACAAAGTGCATAAATGAATGTGAAAAATTACTCCCACCAGAGTTAAACAAAGAATAGATGCATGCTTACATGCACATACAACATGTTCAAAACAACATATGAAGAATCCCTAGTGTATATTCTCAACTATACACTTATGACTTCCAGTATACAAAGCATTGATTGGCTCACAAGTAGCTTTCAGAAACGAAATTGTTGGTCAAAACCTCCTAACACATTGCATTTAATTTTTTTAATACAATATCATATACACATTTATCTAACAAATTGATAAAGACAACCATTTATTAAAAATAATAACAGTTTAGGCCAACCCAACTTATATCAATCCAAAATAATAGTATATTTTGACCCGTTGACTAACTCATGTGTGCTAACCTGTGAGATTAGGTGCTTTCAAAAGTAGAAAATTATTCACTACACCTCTCTAACATGTGGCCGTGACCTTTTCTTGTGAAACACCTTGTTTGGTTAATTCACATTCCTCAGCCTCTTTTAGGCGAATTGTTACTTCACTGTTAGGTTGTGCCTCTGCTAAATCACCTTCCTTAGCTGCAGTCAATGCATTTGCATAGTATTCTTTTTTTGTTGTCGCATTCAGTTTTTCTCTATAGTTAATTACAGCAAACTAGCAAACTCTGTGGTTGCCTCATCCCTGTCAAGTAACGAAAGTGGATGAGTAACATTAACAACAACGTTTACATGTTTTGCAAATTCAGTTCTTCAGACTAATTGATACTTATAACAATCAAACCATTGATGATCAAGAAATTATAATATGGCAACTTAAATGGAGATTATAATGTAAAGAAACCAAATAAACTGTATCATATTATGATATTTAATGTAATCATGATTAGAGAGCTGCATTTTTTCGATCTTCATGTAATTCCACGTTACAATAATTCCCATTTATTCAATCCACAAGTAAGGTATTGTTGAATAAGATAATGGAAATACATAACCAAAACAATTGATATGGTGTTAGATAAAAATACTTTAAGTTTGCACCAACAATAATTGAGGTTCTAAGTTAAAACTCAAGAAGCTATGCATATATCAAAATAGCATAAGGATTGACAAAAATTTGTAACAAAATCTTTCAGGTCTTCAAAGTTGATTAAAAGAAAGAATACTCATTGTCTTCATTTATACCCCCTCACTCCTCCCTCTTCAATTGACTCTTTCAACAACTTAAACAGTTAAACAGAAAATTGTCATGTAAATGCCCAAGTGGGGACAATCGTTGACAATACTTCCTTTATTATCTGCACATTTCTGTTCTTAAAATCTCGGATCTGATCTTCAGAGATATTCAAGCATTTGTTGATGTATAACACCGATAGGCGTTTGCATCCATTATACAAAGCGGTTAATCCTCTACTACAAAGGTTGTCACAGTAGCTCACATTAAGTATCTCCAAATTTTGAGCGTATAATCCAATAGATTTCCAACCAAGAATTCCAATTTTGTAACAAAATGATAAGTTCCACTCTCGAAGTAATGGGCACCCTTTTGAGATTGTCACTACAGCATCATCCACAACGAAATAGCATCTCTCAAAGTTAAGAAATTGAAGATACTGGAGACCACCTCCACTTAAAATTCCAGCAACACCCTTAGAGTCAAACGCACAGTGATTAGCTTTTAAATCTGCCAGACCAACAACTTTAACACAACCACATACGTTGAGTGCTCTAACCTGATGACAATTTTGGTTTAGGGACTTAATTCCAAGGTCAGTTATGTCTTTGCACCAAGACAGATCAACTACTTCTAAATATTTACACGATTTTGTTAAGATTTCCAATCCACTATCGCTAATAGAACAATTAGAAAGGTGGATAATGCACAACAATGGAAAACTAGAAGCAATAGAAGTAATTCTAATGTCGCTGACATTAAAGCAATTTGAAAGGTAAAGAGAGTGCAATCTGGAGCCAAATATTCGCAATTGAGTTAAAGCTGAATCTGAAACTTTTACACATCCATCTAGTGACAATGACTCTAAATGCGGATAGCGCTTGAGCAATGTATCAACGCTAGCATGGGAAGAGCAATTTGACTGATGTGAGCATTCAAGCTTCAAGTATTTAATACTTGAAGCTCGAATATTAAAAAAACAGTGACATGTTAGGCCAAAAGATTCTTGATCATGTTTTGAGTCCAATTTTCTGTAGATTGAATACAAAGAGTCATCAGGAAGGTGTGTAATACTGGTATTAGAACACCGGTGAATTTTAGAAGCAAGTTCCATAATAAATGGTCGACAACGATACAGTATAAACACTTAATTGGTTAGTTAAGCACTAACCGAAAAAATCTAAATCAATGAATATCAGATTAACTACAATGTTTAGAAAAAGAATGTAGATCAAACCTGAAACGATTGTAAAGGATTTGTATAAATCGTGATACGTACCTTCAATCAAAGTCGGCTTGAAAAAAATCCTTTAAACGTAGGATATGGTAGGGTTTGGCTATGATCTCAATATATATATAGCCAAGAATCTTCATGCTAAATTATTCACAAGACACCCTTAGCGAAAAATTATTGCTATTTTACTCTTTCTTATCAATATAAGTTTAAAATTTCCATTTTACTAAAAAAAATTACTGTGAAGATCGAAGTTTTTATTCTTTAGTATAATTTTGTTAATTTTTTTCATCTCAACTAGTTTTAGGGGTTTTGAGTTAAACGAGGATTTCAACTTGTGCGTTGCGGCAGAGTATTTGTGTATGACACTATTGTATGTATTCGAAGAGTAATTTTTTTCTAAATATAATGAATGCTAATAATTTATATCTAACACTTATGAACATAATGCATTCCAACCTATAGCTAATCCTGATTATAATAAAATCAAGTAAAAATATACAAAAATTGTGGCAGTATTAAACAATTACAAACACACATGCACAAATCTAAGAATAGCATACAAACCAAAAAGGAAATCCAAATACTATTCGTTAACCAATCAGATGCAACCACAAAATATTCATAGCTCTTTTAGTGAATGAGAGTTTGTGAAATGTAACTTATGTCTAGAAAGTGCACCAACTGCTAAACAAAGTATCGAGCTTTTTGATCAAACGGGAATAAACAAACCATAATTGGAGTTGTAACAAAAGATCGAAACATGAATGAAACAAAACAACGACGTTCTTCACATAAACAATGCCTGATCAGATTAAAAGATAGGGTAAAAGTCAAAAATGACTAACATGCTTTTTTAGATGTACCAAAATGCTAAACATGTTCATTTAAATACCAACATGCTACACCTAAGTTCCAATTATGTACATAAGTGCTAAACATGGACAAAAATACTTGTGTTCTTCATCTTCTACATTCTCAAAGCCAGATTCCGACCACCACCTCCGTCTACCGACCACCATCTCCGACAATTTTTTCATCAAACATTTATAGAGATGGTCACATTTATCCTCATGTCTTGCGTATTTCATATTAACATTACATACACAAAACTTCACATTTCTTAACCACTTTTCAATTAAAAACATCACAAAATTCAAATAAAATAAAGTATTTTTCTTCAGCATCAAAACATTTTAAGAGGTGTTTTACCAAATAACAACTCGTACAAAATAACCTTTCACACAACTCTGTGGAATTTCTACAAAACTGATTCCATCTTGGCAAATTGATATCATAAAATTAAAGAAATTGTTTTTTTGGGCTGATTGCTTTTTATTCCTCACACTGTCCCGGGTTACAATCTCAGACCTTCTTGAGCTTCATTGTCGTCTTTAATTGCTCTTGGTTATCAGTTTTTGCAATGAAAGGAATTACTACCGTAGCATGAATACAGTAGGTTCCAACCTTAATTTGACTTTCTTTATTGGTTTTCCAAAAATACATATTGATGGGAATTCAAATTTTGTTTGTTTTGTTGATTTTTTTTTTTTTTGTGGGTTTTGCATATGATGATCAGATTATGGGCTAATTGGTTGTTGTTTTCGTTGTTTACTAAACACGGATCTTGTAAGATTAAACCTTTTACATGCAAATTGTTTTGTGTGTTTAATTTGGATATTAAACCAAAGTGTTCGTGTATTTAGTGTAAAAAAATGAATATTTGCCATAAATGGTGGCCGGAATCTTGGCGTGAACATGCAGGTGATGAAGATGATGGATATGAGGGCATTTTTGTAAATCACTTGCAAAGTTACTCATAATAGTACAAAAATTGAATTTGCCATAGCATGTTAGTATTTAAATAGACATGTTTAGTATTTTGATACATTTGAAAAAGCATATTGGTCATTTTTGACTTTTACCCTAAAAGATATGGCAACGATGATTACAATGGTAAATCTAGTTTAGCTTTGAAAAGAAAGGGAGTAATTCCATTATTTAAGAACAGTTAAGCTTCAAATCATCGGAATGCCAATACCAAAAATGGACTTAGCTAAAGAAAGGTGGGAAACCAAAGAGGATATGGTGATTGCACCAAATGACTTTCATGACATGGTGTTCTGTTTTCCCATCTTCCTTTTGGTAAGCACATTTTATCAATGATTTTGGTTTTTTAATTATTTGAATCTGAACTGCTATGCGAAATAGATGTTGTCCTTTTTGTCTCAAAAATAAAATAATTAAGCATTATCATCATCGTTATCACCTATTTTAATACTTATTGTGGTCATTGTCATCATCAACAGCATCATCCGTATTTATATCATCGATCTCTGGAAGTTTGGATTCGTCTTCCTTAAACCGTAGAGGTGGAGGAGGTCTACTGCTTTCTGTCACAAATAAAAACTAATAAACTTTAGTTCAAATAAAGGAATATATTATCTACAATTTATTGTACCCAATTGGCTACAATTTTGTGCTATATCATGTGGGTTCCTGACTTTTTTGTGAGTCCTAATTCTTTTCTGTGGGTCCCAGATTCATTGCTAGTGTATTTTTTATGAAGGATTTTAACCAGTTGGCTACAAAAATTGTAGCCAAGATATCCCCTTTAACTAATCATATTTGAAGCAACATAACAAAATTTACCTATCTAATGAGCTAATGTTCATGATACTATTAATTAATACGTGAGCGTGATGAAATATCAAAACAATCCAATGAGCTAATGTCAACCTAAATCCTACGTGAATTCCATTCTACTATTAAAGTGTTGTGAAGTTAAAGAACCTCAACTATTAAATCTTTTATTTATATAATCTTTTATATAATAAAAGAATTACATCATTTCGGAGTGTTTTTGCAAAACCCTTCTCATTGAAAAAAAAATTGGACCAATAGGAGAGGTTGATTTTGCCACGTAAGCAAAATCGTGTGATGTGATTGGTTAATAAAAGTCAAAATTAAATTGATTTTGGTCAACCTTTAATTAATTTGGTGGAGAAATTTGGTTGAGAAGAAAAACACATAAAAACATATGTGTCAAATTTGTGAAAACAAAAACTTCAAAAAAGATGAGGTAATTAATAAAACTTTAGTGGTTAAAATTTTAAAAATTATATAGATTTAAGTGTAATATTATAAGTTTACATGTTTTCTAATAACTTTGGAAATTAAACAAATACTCCCTTATACTTTATACCTCCTATACTTTATAACTTAAAAATACAATATATATATATGTTATTTTAAAACTCCAACATATAAATACATAAAATTATAAATATCATTTTTTTTTTACTATATATGTTTACTAAAGACTCATTTATTTCATATTAAAAGTATGACAAATGTGGACACGAATTTGAATATTAAATATGGCTAAATTATTGAAAACAGGAATATAATTATCAAATTGTAAGTACGAGTTACTGTAATATGAAGGAAAAAACGTGATTGTACTTATAACAACTACTCATATAATTTTTATTTATTTATATATATAAGGATATGTAGAAAAACATTATTAAAAAACTTTAAGGATTATATTTTAACTTCATTAACATTTATTATGTGCAACTAAACTCGCATCTTGTGTACATCATAATATCAATAGTGAAATTTAAATAGGAACATCAACATCTATATCAGCTAAATATAGTTGAATCTTGAGTTGTCTAACAAATTTTTTTTACAAAATTTGATTATACAAAATTCTAATGGATAGTAATAGATAATGAAAAACTCGTGCATAAGTATATAATTATATGTAATTACCTTTAAAGACACAATATTCAGCATTGATATAAAATAATTTTTTTTTGTCAAAACCCTGTGCGTACACAGGTATTATAACTAGTTTATATAATAAAAGAATTACATCATTTCGGAGTGTTTTTGCAAAACCCTTCTTATTGAAAAAAAAATTAAACCAATAGGAGAGCTCGAATTTGCCACGTAGGCAAAATCAAGCAATATGATTGGTCAATAGAAAGTCAAAATTAAATTGGTTTTAGTCAAAGTTAATAATTTTGGTGGAGAAACTTGGTAAAGAAAAAAAATGCATAAAAATATAGGTGACAAATTTATGAAAACATAAACTTAAAAAAAGATGGAGTAATTAATAAAACTTTGGTGGTTGAATTTTAAATAAATTATATAAAGCTAAGTGTAAAATTACAAGTTTCCATATTTTTTAAAAACTTAAAAAAAAACAAATAACCCCTTACACTTTATACCCCCTATACTTTATAATATTAGTAACGGGAATATAAATATCAAATGGTAAGCACGAGTTACTGTGATATGAAAATAAATATACGCGATTCTACTTATAACGACTCGTGAATTATTATTTAAAATTTATATATGGATATCCATAAAAACATTTTAAAAACTTTACGGAGCATATTTTAACTTCATCAAGGCTCATTATGTGCTACTAAACTCGCACATTTTGTACAACATGATATCAATAGTTAAAGTTAAACAACAACATCAACCTCAACCTCAACCTCAACCTCAACATGTATGTCAGTTAAAAACGTTTTACAAAACTAATTATTAAATAAAAACAAACAAACACATGAGTTAGATAGTCATTGGTTAATTTAGAAGGTGTTTTCCTTAAATTATAAAAAAAAAAATGCACGCATCACAATCCTTATTTCATAACAATCACCTCCTAAAAAAAAAAAAAAAAAAAAAAAAAAAAAAAAAAAAAAAAAAAAAAACGTAGGTGATAACCTAACTTTATTCATTGACATGATGTTTCATAAAAAAAACGTAATAGTTGGCCGTTGTAAAGAAATAAAAGTATGTACATGAGAATTATTAAGTAAGAATATATAGTTTTTAATCAGGTTATTACGTTACTGTATTGCGATAATGTTATTGAGTTGGTAATCACGGATGTGAGATACAACCATTCTTCTATACTTATGATTTATGTGTTAACCTCTTTTTGCTTCTGAATAGAATCCGAAAGAGACTTCAACAGAACGTTGGCTTATGCCTTATCTAGTTGATAGTTTTAGTAACTTTTTTTTATGGTTTAACTTTTTTATTATACACAACAACTTTTAGTTTTTTTTTTTAAATGTTTTGTTGAAAAGTTCTGCGCTTAATATTTGTGTTTTTACTATAAACACACTAAGTTATGATAGAATTAGTTGTGAGTTCGGGTTTTTTTTACTAAGCTTCACAAAAAAGCTTATAGCTTTATCATAAACTTATTGTGTTATGGTAATTGAATAAGCCAATAAGCACATTTAATAAGCATACCAAACACCCCTTTTGTTCTAATCTGAAGTTTTCTTTTATTTATTTATTTTTTTTAACTTGGTCATCGACTGTGGCAACTTGGTCGTATCTGGTTATCGAAGAGAATTCATTCTTATTGAAAAAACAATTGGGCCAATAGGAGAGCTCGATTTCGCCACGTAAGCAAAATCGTGTGATGTGATTGGTTAATAAAAGTCTAAATTAAATTGATTTTGGTCAACTTTAATAAATTTGGTGAAAAATTTTGGTTGATAGAAAAAACACATAAAAATATAGGTGTCAAATTTGTGAAAACAAAAACTTAAAAAAAGATGAGGTAATTAATAAAACTTTAGTGGTTGAATTTTTAAAAGTTATATAGAGTTAAGTGTAATATTATAAACCTTCATGTTTTTTAATAACTTTGGATTATAAACAGATACTCCCTTATACTTTATACCTTTTATACTTTATATCTTAAAAAATACAATGTATATGTTGTTTTAAAATAACAACATATAAATTTGCATAAGATTATAAGTATCAATTTTTTTTTTACTTTTTACGTTCAATAAGGACCCACTTATTTCATTTTTAAAAGTTTAACTTATGTGGACACGAATTTACATTTTAAATACGGCTAAATTACTGAAAACGAGAATATAATTATCAAATTGTAAGCACGGGTTACTTTAATATAAAAATAAATATACGCGATTATACTTATAACAATATTTGTAAAAACAAAAACTTAAAAAAATATGAGGTAATTAATAAAACTTTAGTGGTTGAATTTTTAAAAATTATATAAGGTTAAGTGTAATATTATAAGTTTTCATGTTATATAATAACTTTAGAAATTAAACAAATTCAC
Source organism: Chrysanthemum seticuspe (assembly GCA_019973895.1). Lineage (NCBI taxonomy): Eukaryota > Viridiplantae > Streptophyta > Magnoliopsida > Asterales > Asteraceae > Chrysanthemum > Chrysanthemum seticuspe. The sequence continues at coordinate 86,868,909 of BPTQ01000009.1, read as the reverse complement.
CTTTATACCTCCTATACTTTATATATTAAAAATACAATATATATGTTTTTTAAAATTACAACATATAAATATGCATAGGATTATAAATATCAAAATATTTCTTTTACTATATAAGTTCAGTAAGAACTCATTTATTTTATTTTAAAAGTATGATTATGTGGACACGAATTTGAATATTAAATACGGCTAAATTTTTGAAAACGAAAATATAATTATCAAATTGTAAGTACGGGTTACTATAATATGAAAAAAAAATATACGTGATTGTACTTATAACAACGAATCATGTAATTCTTATTTATTTATATAAGGATATGTAGAAAAACATTTTTTTAAAACTTTAAGGAATATATTTTAACTTCATCGACGCTAATTATGTGTTACTAAACTCGCATCTTGTGTACAACATAATATCAATAGTGACATTTAAATAGCAACATCAACATATATGTCTGCTAAATATAGTTAAATGTTGAGTTATCTAAGAGAAATTTTTACAAAATTTTATTTTAACAAATTCTAATGGATATTAATATATAATGAAAAACTCGTGCATAAGGATATAATTATATGTAATTACCTTTAAATACAAAATATTCAGTATTAATACAAAATATATATTTTTTTGTCAAAACCCCGTGCGTGCACGGGTATTATAACTAGTTTAATACTGCAACAGCAAGTGATTTTCGATAAAAGTGGTTCATAATCCTATTCAATACACCTTTCTGTGCAGATC
>BPTQ01000009.1:86732796-86868070 GCA_019973895.1 Chrysanthemum seticuspe | reverse complement strand
AAAAAAAAAAAAAAAAAAAAAAAAAAAAAAAAAAAAAAAAAACGTAGGTGATAACCTAACTTTATTCATTGACATGATGTTTCATAAAAAAAACGTAATAGTTGGCCGTTGTAAAGAAATAAAAGTATGTACATGAGAATTATTAAGTAAGAATATATAGTTTTTAATCAGGTTATTACGTTACTGTATTGCGATAATGTTATTGAGTTGGTAATCACGGATGTGAGATACAACCATTCTTCTATACTTATGATTTATGTGTTAACCTCTTTTTGCTTCTGAATAGAATCCGAAAGAGACTTCAACAGAACTTTGGCTTATGCCTTATCTAGCTGATAGTTTTTAGTAACTTTTTTTATGGTTTAACTTTTTTGTTATACACACCAACTTTTAGTAACTTTTTTTTTTTTAATGTTTTATTGAAAAGTTCTACGCTTAATATTTGTGTTTTTACTATAAACACACTAAGCTATGATAGAATTAGTTGTGAGTTCGGGGTTTTTTTACTAAGCTTCTGAAAAAAACTTATAGCTTTATCATAAACTTATTGTGTTATGGTAATTGAATAAGCCAATAAGCACATTTAATAAGCATACCAAACACCCCTTTAGTTCTAATCTGAAGTTTTCTTATTTGATGTTATGACTAACTTTGTTGTTATCCTCACTATAATGCAACATGTTAGTGATTTTTGCAGTTTTATGATCTTATCGCACATACTAAAGTGTAATGCAATTTTTTTGTGTACGTTTTTTAGAAGATGATTAAGTATCAACACATGATTGTCGTGGAAGGATTTTCTACGCCTGCTCAAGGTATGAATGTATAATTAAGTTGAGTTGCTGATTTAGATAATATATGAATGTATTTTAATGTACCAAAGATGTGTTTTAGTGCCTATATAGGGATATTTATGGTAGGAATGTTCGAATATGTGAGTCGGATACGCATGTTATACGGTTAGAAATACGTGAGCTTATTGGGGCACACACGTAAGCAAAATCATGAGATGAAATTGGTTGATAAAAGTCAAAATTAAATTAATTTTGGTCAACCTTTAAAGCTGGACACTGTCGTGACCCAGGTCACCCACATCAGCTTTCTCGACAAAATAACTTTGAAATGACCAATGTGGGGTGTAGGTCGAGGATCGGTCGAGGAAACCCAAAAACGAAAATCGGTCGTTTTTTCAACCGATATTTACACACACTTTTCTTTCAATCTTTTTTTTTTTAATTTGGTCATCGACTGTGGCAACTTGGTCGTGTCTGGTCATCGGAAAGAATTCATTATTTCGCCACGTAAGCAAAATCGTGTGATGTGACTGGTTAATAAAAGTCAAAATTAAATTGATTTTAGTCAAACTTTAATAAATTTGGTGAAAAATTGTAACACCCCCAAAATTTCACAGCAGAAGTGTTCGGGTCATGGGGTGCTACTAAATCAATAATCACAACACAAGGTAATAAAGAATGGAAATTCTATTCCATTTTCAAAATATAGATTTATTTAAGAAATAGTTTTACATCATTGTTTCAAAGTGCGGAAGTAAAGCCCATAAAAATATAAGTTGTCCCATTAAAAGTTGTATTAGATTTGCTTGAAAACACTTCGGATGCCAATATTCAACGAATGCCTTTGCCATTGCCTACGCCGATAAGTAAACCTGAGAAAAACATGTTAAAATGTCAACACAAAGGTTGGTGAGTTCATAGGTTTAAGTTTAAGAAATTCAAGTTGGACCACAGTTGCACATATAGCATCTCCGTGAATGACACTATATGCAAAAAGGATATTACGCTAATACCAAGTTCATGCGACCGAAACTACGAAAGTGTGCATGCATCTAGAAGCATGATAAATAAAAGCCCAGCAAGTGTATTTCCAGTACACTCAATCAATACGATATGATATACGCCCGACGTTTGCCTATCCGGTCAAACTCGAACGGGGGTGTCATCCCCAATAGATCTATTCATAACAATCGCGTCTCCCCAAAGGGAACTAACGATAGCATAGTTGGGATTCAAGGTTGTTTCACGTAATAGTATTTTCAGTTTTAGGTCCGAAAAGAGTTTTGCATGTTTCTCACCCCATAGTTTTATAAAGCAAGTAATAAAAGTAAAAGTGGGGCTATAAACTCACCTTAGCAGTTCGGTGAATAAAGCACAAAGAGATCGAGTGTGATATAGCAGTGGCTCCTACCCGGAACCTAGAACGAGGTGTCAAGTCTCAGAATAATGATAAACGTTTGGTTTACGACCAAAAAGATAGAACATTGAGTATAGGTTCAAGTTAGATACAAATAGATTTGTATTTATTTGATTTATTTGGTTTCGTAGTGTGAAGGTATTGAAGTCGTAATTAAATAATAAATTCGGACAAATATATTATTTAATATTTACACGGATGCGGTCGTCAAATTAAAATATGTATTAAACATATTTATTTAGTAAAAAGTGGTAAAATAATATGAGTTGATTATCTTACAAAGTTTCAGGATGAAAAGTGTTAAGTGTACAACCTAGGAGGACTAAAGTTGTAAAGATTAATACAAGTTTTATAAAACTTATAAAAGTTTTGTTAAAGACATCAAAAGCATTTAAAGTTGAGGCCTAAAGTTGTAAATTACAAACTTATTAAAATGTTAAGAGAGAAAGTGACAATTAGTTTGAAATTGAGGGGCTAGAATTGTCAATTCGCGAAACTTGGCTAAAATAACCAAAAATCACAAAACATGCCAGTGGCATGATTCGAACCTTGAACCTCTCGCTTGAGAGTCCAACGCTCCAACCATCTGAGCGAACCTTGTTTCATGTTTTACTTTCCTATAGTATAAATTTTAACCTGTTCTTAACTGTTTTAACTTTTGACTACTTCCTTCTCAGTATGTAACGTGTATGTATTCATGCATATGTTGAGTTCTTGTTAGTTCTTCATCTTTAAATACAATGCTATCAAGTTTTAAAAGTTGGCTTAATGTTTACAAGAATGAGGCCAAAATAAGCACCAAGATAAGCTCGGCTTATCTTGGGGTTTTCGCGACTCAACACAAAATGAGACCAAGGAAAAATAAAAACTTAAAGGAGTTGAATTTCCTTACAGTGGACGAGGATGGATCGAGCAAGAGAAGTGACCAAAGACTAATTTTCTTAACCCAAAGTTACCACAACCCCAAGTTGCTTCCAATATGCTAATTAACCCAAGATTTTCCCAAAGCTCCAAACTATTGATTACTTGTAATTTCTTGTGAGAATTTAGAAAGGAAATGTGAAGCAAATAGATGTGTTTGTTCGAATTTAAGGAGCAAGGATGGAATCTTGTTTAGGCCAAATTACTAATAGGTAAAACTAGTTCTTGGATAATAGGAAGAATGTGCATAAAGTAATACCTCTTAATACCCATTTCACTGACCAAAGCATGCTTCCTTTTTCATTTTGAAGAGAATATGTAGCTGGGGAATTGTGTGGGGGCGTTGGTATGCAAGCACAAAAAGGAGGAAAAGCCTTTTTGTTAAAAAAAACTAAAGGGTAATAGATAGTGAGACCAATTAGTGCTAATATCCATATATTAAGAAGTAAAGCCACTTTGTTTATTGTTGCAAGATATACATGTGATTTGGTGAGGTGTATTAGGCGACAAAACTGAGATTAGGAGGGGGAAAGTTATTTTGATATTACATTTTGTATTTCGTGTCCCGATTGAGCTTAAATGTGTGTCGCGGTGTCTCGGTTTGACGTTTTTGACAAAAACGTGTAATATATAATTTTGAACATGTTTTTATAAAAGTAAATTTTTAAAATATTATTTCTAACTCGGAAAATATTTATTTGAATATAGTCATGATTAACTGAGTGTCGGTACGCGTGCGGCTCGTTAATCGGGATAATCTCTCGTTGACGTGTTTTGTTCATCGGTAAATATCAGGAATGATTTATTCGCATTATTCGATTATCAACGTTGCTCGTGATTGTATAATTCATATAAGAATTCTTAACTTGTCGTGCTTATAGATCGAAAAGAAAAAAAATTAGCCGCGAGAACCGGTGGGGAAATTTACGAGTTGTTACAGTACCTACCCCTTAAAAAGAAACCACGTCCTCGTGGTTTACGATGCGAGAATCATCGAGGTTGATACGGTGACGAGATGCGAGATTATATGCTTAAAACGTGACGTGGAAAAGGGGCTAGTCATTCAAGAAAGATTCGGTGACGTGAGGCGATAAGTGAACAACAGATAAAGGATTCATTAAACGGAATACAATGCGGCTTCATAAAAGAGTACGATAGTTGAGTTCAAAACAGAAAGAACAGAGTCGTATGAGGTTACGAAGGATAGAGCATAAGAGTGCCATAAGATATTGTGACCAGTGACAGAGGTGGTTTAAATACGTGTGCGAGAATCAAGTAGTTGTATGTTACATAAAGAAATAACATAGAAGCAGTGATGAGTTGTACGTTACATAAAGAAATAACGTAGAGGCAGTTATGGAAGCATAGCATAGTGCGATATTTTAATAGTGGGCATGTTACGCAGTTTAACATAGAGAGGTAACAAGTATAAGCATTCGTAGTCTACTCTACACCCTCCTTAATTTCATTCAGTTTGTTACATCAACATTATTCTCATTTAAACTTCGCGACCTAATCAAACAAGAACAGCTTTAAAGTTTAAATGAGAATGAGGTTATACACATTTAAACTTCGCGACCCAATCAAACAAGAACAACCTTAAAGTTTAAATGTGAGTTAATTAAGAAACTTAATGAATTTGAGAAATAATTAATTTAACTCAAATGAGAGCTTATACGAACCTAAAATACAGTAGTAACACATAGCACGACTACATCGTGTCATAGTAGGCAAGGCATGGCAGCGGCGGCAGTGTTGAAGTGTTTGTAGGAAAATTTGGTTATAGTTTAGGTTTTGAAAAACACCTAATTCTCTATAACCTTGGCTCTTATACCAATCTGTAACACCCCCAAAATTTCACAGCGGAAGCGTTCGGGTCATGGGGTGCTACTAAATCAATAATCACAACACAAGGTAATAAAGAATGGAAATTCTATTCCATTTTCAAAATATAGATTTATTTAAGAAATAGTTTTACATCATTGTTTCAAAGTGCGGAAGTAAAGCCCATAAAAATATAAGTTGTCCCATTAAAAGTTGTATTAGATTTGCTTGAAAACACTTCGGATGCCAATCTTCAACGAATGCCTTTGCCATTGCCTACGCCGATAAGTAAACCTGAGAAAAACATGCTAAAATGTCAACACAAAGGTTGGTGAGTTCATAGGTTTAAGTTTAAGAAATTCAAGTTGGACCACAGTTGCACATATAGCATCTCCGTGAATGACACTATATGCAAAAAGGATATTACGCTAATACCAAGTTCATGCGACCGAAACTACGACAGTGTGCATGCATCTAGAAGCATGATAAATAAAAGCCCAGCAAGTGTATTTCCAGTACACTCAATCAATACGATATGATATACGCCCGACGTTTGCCTATCCGGTCAAACTCGAACGGGGGTGTCATCCCCAATAGATCTATTCATAACAATCGCGCCTCCCCAAAGGGAACTAACGATAGCATAGTTGGGATTCAAGGTTGTTTCACGTAATAGTGTTTTCAGTTTTAGGTCCGAAAAGAGTTTTGCATGTTTCTCACCCCATAGTTTATAAAGCAAGTAATAAAAGTAAAAGTGGGTCTATAAACTCACCTTAGCAGTTCGGTGAATAAAGCACAAAGAGATCGAGTGTGATATAGCAGTGGCTCCTACCCGGAACCTAGAACGAGGTGTCAAGTCTCAGAATAATGATAAACGTTTGGTTTACGACCAAAAAGATAGAACATTGAGTATAGGTTCAAGTTAGATACAAATAGATTTGTATTTATTTGATTTATTTGGTTTCGTAGTGTGAAGGTATTGAAGTCGTAATTAAATAATAAATTCGGACAAATATATTATTTAATATTTACACGGATGCGGTCGTCAAATTAAAATATGTATTAAACATATTTATTTAGTAAAAAGTGGTAAAATAATATGAGTTGATTATCTTACAAAGTTTCAGGATGAAAAGTGTTAAGTGTACAACCTAGGAGGACTAAAGTTGTAAAGATTAATACAAGTTTTATAAAACTTATAAAAGTTTTGTTAAAGACATCAAAAGCATTTAAAGTTGAGGCCTAAAGTTGTAAATTACAAACTTATTAAAGTGTTAAGAGAGAAAGTGACAATTAGTTTGAAATTGAGGGGCTAGAATTGTCAATTCGCGAAACTTGGCTAAAATAACCAAAAATCAGAAAACATGCCAGGGGCATGATTCGAATCTTGAACCTCTCGCTTGAGAGTCCAACGCTCCAACCATCTGAGCCAACCTTGTTTCGTGTGTTACTTTCCTATAGTATAAGTTTTAACCTGTTCTTAACTGTTTTAACTTTTGACTACTTCCTTCTCAGTATGTAACGTGTACGTATTCATGCATATGTTGAGTTCTTGTTAGTTCTTCATCTTTAAATACAATGCTATCAAGTTTTAAAGTTGGCTTAATGTTTACAAGAATGAGGCCAAAATAAGCATCAAGATAAGCTCGGCTTATCTTGGGGTTTTCGCGACTCAACACAAAACGAGACCAAGGAAAAATACAAACTTAAAGGAGGTTAATTTCCTTATAGTGGACGAGGATGGATCGAGCAAGAGAAGTAACCAAGGACTAATTTTCTTAACCCAAAGTTATCACAACCCCAAGTTGCTTCCAATATGCTAATTAACCCAAGATTTTCCCAAAGCTCCAAACTCTTGATTACTTGTAATTTCTTGTGAGAATTTAGAAAGGAAATGTGAAGCAAATAGATGTGTTTGTTCGAATTTAAGGAGCAAGGATGGAATCTTGTTTAGGCCAAATTACTAATAGGTAAAACTAGTTCTTGGATAATAGGAAGAATGTGCATAAAGTAATACCTCTTAATACCCATTTCACTGACCAAAGCATGCTTCCTTTTTCATTTTGAAGAGAATATGTAGCTGGGGAATTGTGTGGGGGCGTTGGTATGCAAGCACAAAAGGGAGGAAAAGCCTTTTTGTTAAAAAAAAACTAAAGGGTAATAGATAGTGAGCCCAATTAGTGCTAATATCCATATATTAAGAATTAAAGCCACTTTGTTTATTGTTGCAAGATATACATGTGATTTGGTGAGGTGTATTAGGCGACAAAACTGAGATTAGGAGGGGGAAAGTTATTTTGATATTACATTTTGTATTTCGTGTCCCGATTGAGCTTAAATGTGTGTCGTGGTGTCTCAGTTTGACGTTTTTGACAAAAACGTGTAATATATAATTTTGAACATGTTTTTATAAAAGTAAAATTTTAAAGTATTATTTCTAACTCGGAAAATATTTATTTGACTTTAGTCATGATTAACTGAGTGTCGGTACGCGTGCGGCTCGTTATTCGGGATAATCTCTCGTTGACGTGTTTTGTTCATCGCTAAATATCAGGAATGATTTATTCGCATTATTCGATTATCAACGTTGCTCGTGATTGTATAATTCATATAAGAATTCTTAACTTGTCGTGCTTATAGATCGAAAAGAAAAAAAAATTAGCCGCGAGAACCGGTGGGGAAATTTACGAGTTGTTACAGTACCTACCCCTTAAAAAGAAACCACGTCCTCGTGGTTTACGGTGCGAGAATCGTCGAGGTTGATACGGTGACGAGATGCGAGAATATATACTTAAAACGTGACGTGGAAAAGGGGCTAGTCGTTCAAGAAAGATTCGGTGACGTGAGGCGATAAGTGAACAACAGATAAAGGATTCATTAAACGGAATACAATTCGGTTTCATAAAAGAGTACGATAGTTGAGTTCAAAACAGAAAGAACAGAGTCGTATGAGGTTACGAAGGATAGAGCATAAGAGTGCCATAAGATATTGTGACTGATTCGAATTTGTAGCAAATGGCAGTTTTAAATTTTGTTTTTCCCGATTAAGATTTAACAATCATTTGAGGACAAATGATAATCAACCTTCCGGAGTCGTATTCCACGGCGAGATATGAATTGAAATTTACGTTTATGTTTTTCGTTTGATGCTTGATTATCGAATATTTGGTTTTGGATTTTATAAACGATTTAAAAATTATTCTATGCTAATTAAAATTAAATAACAACTAATGACCAAATAAAATAAAGCTAAAAATATGATAATAAAAGCTATGCTTGTCAAGTGAGGTGAAAAGGTACTTAAGTGTGAATAATTTATTAAGCCCTTGTAATTAATACCCGTCGAAATAAAATTATTTTCTCACAACGTTGGCTTATATTGAAAACAATCATTTTTCTTTTGGTAATAATCACTAGATTTAAATAATCAATTATCCCAACGGCTTTTGCCCGTTAAAACAATCAACCAAATATATCTAAAAATAATCCGGAAACTATTAATCAATAATCTTCGATACCCGTTTAAAAAACTATTTTCTCACAACGTTGGTTTATTTTGAAAACAATTCTTTATCTAGGTAAAATTACTAGATTTAATTAATTATCCTAACGGCTTTTGCCCGTCAAAACAACAAATTTCAATCCAAGTAACCGAAGATTATTAATCAACAATTTATAAGTTTTTCACACTCAAATCCCATATCACTACACACTTAACAAGCATATAAGAATCTACTCAATAAGCATAACTACTAAACCAACAATAATAACCTCAACAATAATAAACATTTTAAAGACTAAAAATATAAGCTAAAGAGCAAGTAAAGAAAATAGAACCCGGTCTAATGAGACGAGAATAATAAACCACCCGATTTTATAAACTTATCAAACCACAAAGTTTATTTCTTTATTAGCTTTTATATTACCAAATAGCTAATAAAGCTTGTGACTTTAATAACTAATTAGTTTTATAAAAGCTAGAAAAGCCCTAAACTTTAGTGATAAGCAAGCTTATAAAACCCTTAAGCTCCCCGCCTTAAGAATGAATGAAAACAAGCTTAAAAATCACAACTTTAACAAAGGTTAGGACAAATAAGCAATAATATGAATAAAATAAGCTATGAAAAAGCTTATTGATTTAGAAAGTACTAAACTTTAATGGAGGTAAGCTAAGAAAAAGCTTAAAGATTAAAACTTTTTAACAAAAAATGATAGATCTAGAGTAATAAGCTAATGGAAAACTTGTAATAAAAGAAAAACTAATAAAAATCAAATCTTTTTGGGTTTTTATAAAGTATTTTGTAAAACAAATAGTATATCTAAGATTATAAAAGATTTTTAAAGAAAATAGAAAAAGAAAGCTTATGAAATAAGCTAGATCTAAATAAGCCACAAAAAGCTATTAAGCTTTCATAACTTATTAGATAAGATAAGAAGAAGAAAAAGAAATAGTAGAAGGAAAAGCTAAGTGATAAGCATTAAATTCATTGATAAATAAAAGAGTTTGTTACAAAATAAGCCCTTAAAATAAGCAATAAAAAAATAAAGTTACAAATAAGCTACAACGACTACTAAATAAAACCAACTTTTACTCTACTCTACTCCTACTCCTAACATACTCTAAAAAATAAATAAACTGTGTGTGAATTTTATGTGTTTCTGAATGATGCTCGGATCATGTGCCACAACTTGTATTTATAGCCAATATTAATATCTCGATCCTTCCATCCTCGGATCCTCTATCTTGTGGACACGTGGAGGTCTTGCATAGGCTGAAGCAAAAGTGGAGATGAGAGTGGCTGAGAAAGTAGCTGACCTCACGCGCTGGCTTGTACCCAAAGAAATGAAAGGTCACGTGCCTGGTGATATTTTTATTTTGGAGATGATAGATCATGTGCCTCCAACGGCTGATACATACATATTACTTTTGCAATTATGCTGGGCCTTGTTACTGGTTCATGAATTGGACTTTGGCTGCAGCCTTGGATGTTGGCACTTGGGATTATATGAGATGAGCATGTAACAAAAATAAATATGCCATGAGTGGGATTAGAACCCCAAGACCTTTTGCTTAGCAACCATGCCCCCAACCACTAGACTAAGAGCTTTTTTGTGTTAACTCTTTTGCATTTAATTCTTTTTAGCCCTCTTTTACTTGATCCAATTTTAGCCATTATCTTTAAAAATAATCTTCGTTCGAGCTCCGTTTGATCTTTCAATTTTTCTTCTCTTCATCGATGCTCCAAACAAAATAACCATTTGACTTGATATTTCGTGATCTTTCCAATGATGTGCTCGGGTAATCTTTATGACTTCTTTTGAACTTCGAAAAACATGGAAATATCGTCGAAACTCATCCGAAAATCACCGTTTTTGCTTTGTTTTCAAACCCTTGTACCTGCAAGACATAATAACACATATCCAACATATTTGCAATATAATTTGACATATTTAATGGTTATTAGTCCGATTTAGGATATTTTTAGATATAAAATGATGTGTGTTTTAGCACACATCAGTGACCAGTGACATAGGTGGTTTAAATACGTGTGCGAGAATCAAGTAGTTGTATATTACATAAAGAAATAACATAGAAGCAGTGATGAGTTGTACGTTACATAAAGAAAAAACGTAGAGGCAGTTATGGAAGCATAGCATAGTGCGATATTGTAATAGTGGGCATGTTACGCAGTTTAACATAGAGAGGTAACAAGTATAAGCATTCGTAGTCTACTTTACACCCTCCTTAAGTTAATTAATCCTTAATTTCATTCAGTTTGTTACATCAACATTATTCTCATTTAAACTTCACGACCCAATCAAACAAGAACAGCCTTAAAGTTTAAATCAGAATGAGGTTATACACATTTAAACTTCGCGACCCAATCAAACAAGAACAGCCTTAAAGTTTAAATGTGAGTTAATTAAGAAACTTAATGAATTTGAGAAATAATTAATTTAACTCAAATGAGAGCTTATACAAACCTAAAATACAGTAGTAACACATAGCACGACTACATCGTGTCATAGTAGGCAAGGCATGGCAGACGTTGGCAGCGGCGACAGTGTTGAAGTGTTTTTAGGAAAATTTGGTTATAGTTTAGGTTTTGAAAAACACCTAATTCTCTATAACCTTGGCTCTGATACCAATCTGTAACACCCCCAAAATTTCACAGCGGAAGCGTTCGGGTCATGGGATGCTACTAAATCAATAATCACAACACAAGGTAATAAAGAATGGAAATTCTATTCCATTTTCAAAATATAGATTTATTTTGAGAAATAGTTTTACATCAATGTTTCAAAGTGCGGAAGTAAAGCCTATAAAAATATAAGTTGTCCCATTAAAAGTTGTATTAGATTTGCTTGAAAACACTTCGGATGCCAATCTTCAACGAATGCCTTTGCCATTGCCTACGCTATAACAACCCGTAAAATTTCAAACAAAAATTTTAGCAATAAATTATAATATTTATTTCCTAAGTTCCACTCCTGGATTTTTCCGAGCCTATTTGAATAAAAAAAAAACGATAGATTTTCTCGTAAGAACCGACTCTCGACACGTACCGACGCCGAGTAGGAACGTCGAAACAGTTATAATCTAAATCTTACATAAAAACGATTCTATAATTTTACGCTCTCGAAAACGTTTCAAAAAAATATAAATTTTATATTTTTCGGGCTCCGGGAAGGTACGATTTCATGAGGACATGTCAGAACACGGGGTACAAATAATACATTAGTAATAATAATAAAAATAAAATATAAACAATTACACCGCCCTATCAATATTGTTTACGTTTTGTTTTCCTTCTCTGACTCTTTTCTGCTGATGCGTCCCTCTCAAAAACAGTAAAAGATGAACAGCCAGCTACAAAGAAGGATAAATCGCTTCCTCCTTTTTCTCTTCCCTCTAAGGTGCTTCACGAGAAAGAATGGGGACAGGAGCTCGACGTGGCTACCCACGAAATCAAGACAAGAAAGAAGAGTCCAAGTTCCCTCTCCATTCTTCTATAAATAGAGGCTTAATTGTCTAGTTTTTCCTCAGTTACACACAAACCACAAAAACTAGGGTTTTTGTAACAAAGGGGTTTTAAAAATTGAATTGGGTATTAGTAAATTCGTGATTTGATAAGTTCAATTTAAGAGTTAATTTGTTTCTTGTAATCGGTTGAAATAAACGAGTTGCTGGGAGGTTTGGTTGTTTTTGTGGTTCGATCTCTTTCTCACTTCGGCCACTATTCCGGTCACTCACTTGCTGCCATCACCACCGCTGTTCCCCCATCTCCTCCAAAATGGTCCAGCCATCACTCCAAGACTTCAGCCACGCGAAGCCCAGATCGAGGATTCCAAGAGTTATGTTTAGATCGGACTATGTTTGGTTGTTTAGGAGTTGACTTGGTGCGTAGATACCACCACAGTCACCCTTTTTATTCCGCCATCTACATCTCGTGTTCACTCCTTCGTCTCTTGTATCTCGTGGGTATGCTCGACACACTATCTATCTTTTCATTATCATCATTTAAAAATCGTATACAAATCGATTCAATAGTTTTCGTGGATTAAAAGTTGGATTTAAAAATGTTTTTGGGTTATAAATTTGTGTGGTTACTAACCCTTAAAAAGGGTGTTGTGATTTATTTCACGTCAGTTGGGTTAAAGCCGACTAAAGGTAGGTTGAACCCATTCTGGTTTCATTCTTGGCGTTTAGAATTGATTTTGGATTTTGTTGTTTTGTGATGGGTCATTTCTAAACCCGACTAGGGTCTTCGAATCGAACCCACATTGGGGTCCCGAAATGGGTTTTGGAATTTGTTTATATATTTGAAATTGATTGCAGTTTCGTACTTTGGCATGTTGTTTGGTCTTTTAGTTGTACAAATGTTAATAAAATGTGTTAGATATAAATATTTGTAGGTGTGTGCTACTATACATATGTATATGATGATTTTAGTTTATATGATATAATGTGAGGTCATACACATATAAAAGAAACTATATAGGTATACTATAAAGTATGTTTTGTTGATGAAATGCATGTTAATGTGTTTAGTTATGTAGTGACTTAATAATAAAATATAGTCTATCGATTTAATCTATGTTACAGTATCGACATTTTCGAATGTGTAATCTCAAATCAAATTTGAATAATAACTATTTAAATCTGATATGTTGAAATGGTCTTTGATAACATCAAATAGTCCTGAGTTTCTAAGCATTAATTTCCCCCTTTATCATCACATTTTGAATATATTATTAGTGAAAACTTCCTTATTCCTTGATATTTCATTTCCGGACGCATTGGAAGCAAGGAAGCTGCTATTGGACATTTTCATGACATATTACGACGTAACCATGTAACGCAGTTACGGGGCAACTGAAGATCTCGATGACTACGGTGTAATCCTTAGATAAGGTTACGCCGTAACCAAACTCCGGCGTAGCCTCAGCTCAAGATACACCTTAACTATGACTTATACTGGAATTTAGTAACTACGGCGTAACACCGAACAAAGTTACGCCGTAGCAAATGGATAAGCACTGAAGATTGAAGAAATTTATGACGTAACTACCTAATAGGTTACGCCGTAACTATTTTGAAGCCTATAAATAATCGACGATTTCATCAGTATTGGGCATCTCTCCTTTCCCAAACCTTCTAGGGTCTGGGGAGATCAAAACACAGAAGAAGAAGCATGGTTTAGGAGCATGACTAACGAAGTTCTCGCCTACGATTTCCTTTGTATTCGAGTTTGGATTCTTTTTATATTTTTTTAGATCTTATATTATGAATTCATGTTATTAATTTAAGCTTGCATTTATGTTATTGTTATTCTCTATAATTCTTTATAGACATTTGCTAGTCTTTTCATAGATCGCTAGCCTTAGTAGTGTTATAAGCTTGGTAGTATCTAAAGGGCTGGGAGATATGACCAACTGACCCCTGTCCAATAGATAGCGAAGTATGGGAGGAATTGGCCATAGTACGACCACTCTTCGTGTGCGAATCGACCAAAGGATCACTTACCAAGTAGAGGTACTTAAGAGGTTAGGGGGAATCTAAGTTCCTAACGGCCGGGTTCCCACCGTCTAGATCTAGTAGATATGGTGCTTAATGACTGCTATTAGGTTGCCGAATGATCCCGGGTGACCTGCTCATCTTGGTGAGGAACCTAAGAACCATAGGCCATGATGAATCGACCAAAGGAGTCTGGTGATAATTAACCACTATATTGAATCTTAGTATAGGGATGCAATTCATATTTGTTTTCTTTAATAAGCTTCGTTTATCCTTCTCTTTACCTAAATTTCAGGTGTCTGTGTAAGTAGAATAATTACACACCTATCTAATACATTAGTTTTGTCTACCATATATTGCCTATGTTTTATCTAATCAACTTAGTTCTTTTCAAGGTCACAGCTCTCTTGGGACGATACTCGGATTTACCTAAGGCTTTACTACATCTGATCGGGTACTCTGCCCGTTAGTATGTGTTTATCCAAAGTTATTAAAGTTTTATATATATTAAAAGCAGGATGAAATAGCACATCAGCTTTTTGGCGCCGTTGCCGGGGAGCAGTTAATGAAAGATCTAAGGTATTTCATATTTACCTCATTAAGATATTTGAGCACTTCCATAAGGTACGCTTCTAAATCTCTCCTATTGCAATATTACATAATTCATATTCTGACGCTATTAGTTACGGCGTAACTACTTTCATGAGTTACGATGTAACCATATTGCAGTTTATTAAAATTATTATAAAATCTTTTTGACTATTTAGTTACGACGTAACCTCTTTTAAGAGTTACGACGTAACCACTATACAATCAGATATATAAAAATCTGACCTTTGATCAAAATTAATTACGGCGTAACCCTTATTTGGGTTACGACGTAACCCTTTCACAACCAATTATTATTCTAAAAATATTAGTTACGGCGTAACTAATATATCGAATTACGCCGTAACTATCGACGCGGTATAAAAACCTTACGGAATAAAAACTAGGTTTTACTCATACACTTTCACGCCCAACACAAACAGTAAAAATTTTTCTCCGAAAATTTTTCAAGCTCTCTTCATCATTATCAATCTTCATGGCTGGTAAGATCTATCTTTACTATTTTTGATTTGTTTCTTACAATTATTTCAATTAGGGTTATATTTTAATATTTTAGGGATCTTGCCTATTTGAATTGATTATTGGTATTGGTTTGATTAATTGATGATTTCCCCATGATATTTTGATTCGTGTCCTATCACTATGGTTCGATTTGGGTGTTTTGGCTTGATTTAAATGGGTTTTGGGTCAAACACAAACTTAGTGGGTTAGGCGCGGTCCCTCAGCACTGTTAGGTTAAAAGTATATCAACCTTTTCACCCCTTGTAATAAAATTGATGGTTCCGGCGTAATCTATTGCGTAATTGAAACATCTGTGGTGCTGAGTCTCTGGGGAAGTTACGGCGTAACTTAGGGTTCAATTATGCCGTAACCTTTTTATCTGCAATTACGGCGTAGCAGTTTTTCATAGCTACGCTGTAACCATTGAAATTTGCAATCTAATTACGGCGTAACTCTTATGTTGGTTATGCCGTAAATTGACATCAGTAAGGTCTGCACTTATTGTCTCTTATTTTATTCTCAGGTGCAAACAATCCCGCAGATTGGCCTAGATTTTTAGCACACCCCAATGCTGGTATTAGGCAACTATGCGTGCAGGAATATGAGAAATTGACGGCAAAAGATATTAGTCAACCCGAGGCCCTTGATTTTGAATCATTCGGTACTTTGGAAAATGGGAAAGCTAGTCGGAGATTGAGGAAGTTTTGCAAGATCAAGTTCACATCTACTGACGGGGATTTCACATGTACTGCTTGGTTGAGGTTGTTTAGGATCAGGGAGCCGGTCATTCCTGAATACGTTCGTGAATTCCTTGCTAGTGTGGAGTTTAAAACTGACATTGATGATGATGAAGAGGATTCTATGTTTTTCCAGCTTGGAGGCATCTGGAGGAGATTGACTCTTAGGGAGTTTACTATGCGTATGGGTTTGTACACTGAGGAGGAAATGGAGACTGAGGCTTTTAAGCGATTCTATAACACATGCTGGAGAAGAAGGGATGAGAATCAAGACCTTGCTGCCTATTTTGACCAGATAGCTATCACCGGGGGGTATAATCCGAGTAGCCCTCCATCATATACCATGGTGAGGAGCCCCATTCGTCGACTTGTGCACCGCCTTCTTGCTTGCTCGATTCAGGGAAGACACTCTGCCAAAGAGAAGATGACTATGGAAGATCTTTACCTGATCCAAGGAATGGAAGGAGGGAACAACATTGATGTTCCTTATTATTTGGCTAGGTTTATGGCTGTAGGAGCTAAGGGGTTTTCGAGAAGAAGTCCTTTGCAAGGGGCACATTTAATCGGGAGATTGGCTAGGAGTTTTGATCTTATGACCGATGAAGCTTTGGCTTGAGTAACCATTGGTAGGGATACTAATTTGATTGGCTTGCCTAAACTAGTGGAGTTAGGGATCTGCGTCCAGGATGTTTATGGTGCGATTCACCTAGCTGGGATTGCCCCTAGAAGGGAAGAAGGAGAAGCTAGTGGTGCAGGTGGTGAAGCCGGTGGAGTAGCCGAGGAGCAGGTGCCCATGGGACGTAGAAGGGCACATGTGAATGTTGGGGAGAGATTGCAAATTATTGATGAGAGGCTCGAGGGGATGTCATCCCACTTCAACGAGGAAATTGAAAGCCTTGGAGTGGGTCTTTTTGGTTTTAGTAACCAGTTCGAGGGTTTTTCAGGAGCATTGGATCAGGTGCAGCAGCTCAAGCAGGACTTCTTTCGTTGGAATGCAGATCGGACTAGCCAGATGCTTCAGCATATGCATTTGAGCCACCCTAGGTGGGGAGGTCCGGAGTACGTATACCAGCCCAACATTCCCGATGTCGGAGTCCAAGGAGGAGTGGCCTTCATGCAATCCGGCGCCACTCCTGGAAGCACCGCAAGCACTCCATTTGAGCCTTCTCAATTCCACTCCATGGATCATGATCTCCCCGGGGACGAGTGATTTCCCCATTTGATGAAACAATTTGAAACAATTTTAAAAACTATTTGAAACTCAAGTCTGTAATAACTTAACTATTAGGATGTTTGCCTTTTCTATCGTTAATTGTACCCGTCGGGTACAAAATTTTCATGGTATGCTGTGCAGGTTTTTGTTCTGTGACACATTTACGGCGTAACCTTATGAAATAGTTACGCCGTAACTACTGCTGGAGTAGGGAATTTTGGAAGCAACACAACTAGTTAAGGCCAACCCCTGATTCAACAAACATTACCCAACCCATGACCCACCTTCAACCTTTAGTATGACATCTTGAGCAACCATTCGAGAGGGGAGTTTCTTTCTTTCTTGATTATTTTTCATTTCTATTTTATTTTTCCTTTTTCGTACAAATGGGACTTTGTACACTTCAAGTGGGGGGATAGAAATAGAAATGAAGTGTTTGATTACTTAGCTTACTTGCCCTAATTTTCTCGTTGGTTTTAAAAAAATTTAAGCTTATTTGAAATTTTTTGTCACATTTTTAACCAAACTAGAATCGAATAAAAGTCGAGCACACAATAACCCTTATTACCATTGGTGAGATTTAGCCTTTCCGTTTCCCCCATTTTACCCAAATTTACCATAAATTGAGTGTGCCGGTAGTATTGTAAACTTTAGAACTTGGCTTTTACATCACTTCAAGACCATAGACGAGTAGTGTATCAAGTTAGCTTGGTGCATTTGGAAAAGGCAATTTGAAAAAAGTAAATGTTTTCACCCAAAATAGCCTATATTTGTTCACTTGTGTGTGTTTATCGATTAGTCGCATTGACTTTTCGACCCCCGTGTTAACCCTATTTGTTGCACTCAAATTTAGTGCAAGATACCCCTAGTTACACCCTTTTGAGCCTATCCTTTCATTTCATTTCCCTTATTTTAGTTACAACTTTACACCTTAGCCTACCGTGTAGTTTTTCCTTTTTACCTAAAAGCCATTGTTCACCCGAGTTTGAGGTTTAAATAAAGATGCATATAACATCTCGCTTAAAGATCTCGGAAGACCCCAAGTAATCACCCTATGCTCAGTTCTAGTGGGAAAAAGTATATCATTGTATCTCAAACATATCTTAGTATATGCAGCAAAAAAAAATAAAATAAAATAAAATAAAAAAAGCACGATCATTTAGTGCGACAAAGTATTGGCACTACATAGATTAGCATTGAGAATAATCTTCTCAAATGTTTGGAAGAATTTGTTCAAAAATAATGTTGAAGATTCCGGAGGCATGCACTGACCTAATGGAGACGAACCTTGAATTATTGGTTGGATAATGGCAACTAGGTTTTAAGCTAAACTATTTGTTTTCTTTTTCCTTTTCACCCATTAATTATCCCATGCCTATCCTTACCCTTTTTGTCGTGAAGCGTGTCTAGGTGATGCAACGAGCAATCCTTGATGTCTTGGCCATGGATTTGGTCACGTATCATTGATTTTGTCCACTTCGCCGTGACACGTTAGTAATGACACCACCCCTTTAGCCTTCATTACTCAACCCAACATTGCTTTTTAAATTTTGTCTTGACCTTAGCTCTAGTGGTGGAGTTGTGTGTAATTGCCAAGCTTATGATAGAATACTTGCTATGTCCGTGCAATTGAGTGATCACCCCGAAATTAACACTTAGAATAGGATGAGTGAGAGTGTTTTCGTTCCCATTTCGTGAGGTGTTCGGCTCTTATTAATATTCTAGCATGGTATTTAAAACTACGCATTCTTCATGAATGTATCTTTTGCAGTCTAAACTGGTCTACTTGAGGGCAAGTAGAGTTTAAGTGGGGGGATATTTGATAACATCAAATAGTCCTGAGTTTCTAAGCATTAATTTCCCCCTTTATCATCACATTTTGAATATATTATTAGTGAAAACTTCCTTATTCCTTGATATTTCATTTCAGGACGCATTGGAAGCAAGGAAGCTGCTATTGGACATTTTCATGACATATTACGACGTAACCATGTAACGCAGTTACGACGCAACTGAAGATCTCGATGACTACGACGTAATCCTTAGATAAGGTTACGCCGTAACCAAACTACGACGTAGCCTCAGCTCAAGATACGCCTTAACTATGACTTACACTGGAATTTAGTAACTACGGCGTAACACCAAACAAAGTTACGCCGTAGCAAATGGATAAGCACTGAAGATTGAAGAAAGTTACGACGTAACTACCTAATAGGTTACGCCGTAACTATTTTGAAGCCTATAAATAATCGACGATTTCATCAGTATTCGGCATCTCTCCTTTCCCAAACCTTCTAGGGTTTGGGGAGATCAAAACACATAAGAAGAAGCATGGTTTAGGAGCATGACTAACGAAGTTCTCTCCTACGATTTCCTTTGTATTCGAGTTTGGATTCTTTTTATATTTTTCTAGATCTTATATTATGAATTCATGTTATTAATTTAAGCTTGCATTTATGTTATTGTTATTCTCTATAATTCTTTATAGACATTTGATAGTCTTTTCATAGATCGCTAGCCTTAGTAGTGTTATAAGCTTGGTAGTATCTAAAGGGCTGGGAGATATGACCAAATGACCCCTGTCCAATAGATAGCGAAGTATGGGAGGAATTGGCCATAGTACGACCACTCTTCGTGTGCGAATCGACCAAAGGATCACTTACCAAGTAGAGGTACTTAAGAGGTTAGGGGGAATTTAAGTTCCTAACGGTCGGGTTCCCACCGTCTAGATCTAGTAGATATGGTGCTTAATGACTGCTATTAGGTTGCCGAATGATCCCGGGTGACCTGCTCATCTTGGTGAGGAACCTAAGAACCATAGGCCATGACGAATCGACCAAAGGAGTCTGGTGATAATTAACCACTATATTGAATCTTAGTATAGGGATGCAATTCATATTTTTTTTCTTTAATAAGCTTCGTTTATCCTTCTCTTTACCTAAATTTCAGGTGTCTGTGTAAGTAAAATAATTACACACCTATCTAATACATTAGTTTTGTCTACCATATATTGCCGATGTTTTATCTAATCAACTTAGTTCTTTTCAAGGTCACAGCTCTCTTGGGACGATACTCGGATTTACCTAAGGTTTTACAACATCTGATCGGGTACTCTGCCCGTTAGTATGTGTTTATCCAAAGTTATTCAAGTTTTATAAATATTAAAAGCAGGATGAAATAGCACATCAGTCTTCATACTCGGAATATATTGTTTTGTATGCAAGCAATGTAGACACTGTTGTGTAAAATATATAATTCGAAAATGAGTTTTGATAATTTAACTCTATGAGTTATGATGACCTGTATTATTTTCTTATGAGAGTTTAATGGACCAAAGCCCATAAGTTTTATAAGAAGTGTAACTGGTTTAGTTTATTTTAATGTGTTAGTTATTTGGTCAAATTGTACTTAACTTGTGATATATATTATGGTCATTGAAAATATTTGAACTAATGTAACTTTTTGTTGGCTCATGATCATTGGTACGTTTCGGTAACTTGTGGTTGACACTTGCTATTGGACTTGGCGTAAAATGGACTTATATCGGACTATTTAGACTCGAGACAAAGGTGACAAACTAGGCACTACTCATATGGACCAAAATTTATTAAACTTCTTAAACATATACCCACATCTATACAACCTTTACTATTCGAATTATAAATCCAAACTTGTCGTTATTTATAAACTTATGCACTTATTTGATAACCTTTTATCCTTATAAAACACGACAGGAGTTTAGACTTATGTTCTATTAAATAATAAAACCTTTATTAGGGTTTTTCCTATGAAACTTAATTGACTTTTCTAAATTATCTAGGATTACCATGTAATTGCCTAAAACTCTACCAATTACTTACTTGCTACTTACGTGCTAATTGATATTTACATGTTTAATTTCTGTTATACGTTTTATCGCTTTAGCGTGTGTTCTTGAGTCCTGGTCAATATTTCTTGGCTATTCCTTACAATGTATTGGGATATACATTATACTTGGGTGTGAGTTATGTTTGGCGTGAGTTACTTGTCGAGTCCTTATTTTCTTACCACCACACGAAACGTTAAAAACTAAACTTTTGAGATATTAATACTGGATTTTTGAAATCTTTTATACGAGTATTCCACGAAAACTAAAACACTTAACCTTTTGAAAATATCTTTACTTTACGATACGTATTCTGAGATAAGCCGTACACTACTAGGTTGAGCCGATGACGAGCCGTTGTACCCGTACTCTTATATCGTTGTGCGATGCCACACTATAATACTACTTTGTTCCTTTTCGCGATGCTAGTTGTGATAGTTTCGATTCTTGCATTGCTTCGGACTAAGGTGAGTTCATAGTCCCACTTTTACTCTTTTAACTGTTTTATAAACTCTTTGGGGGAGATACATGCTATAAACTAGAACACAAGTCTTTTCTTAAAATGTATGCTTGCTTGATTATTATTATTATAGCCTAAGTTGCCTGCCAAAAGTCCCCTTCATCATGAACCATTAATCACTTGCGAGTGAACGCAAATATTGTGGATAGTACTATGGGAATTGACGACCCCGACTCGGTTATCGGAAATAACCGGGGCGCACCATATTTTATTATCTCTATGTAATTGGCTATTACATCTGGGGGGGGCAATTTTATTACTTACACCAGTAATTAGGTGTATGCAGTTAGTATTTGTGTCATGAGCTTAGTGCATAATAATAATCTCTGTTTTCTATGGTAATTGTCTTCGAAGCAATTATCATCTCTTACTTGTGTTCAACTATTTACTAAACCTATGAATATCACTCAACCGTTGTGTTGATCTTTTTGAGCATGTTTATCTCAGGTATTAAAAAAGGCGATAGCTAACTGTCGAGGCGCTTGGGCATTGGCATGGCATGGTCATAGATGACTCCGATTTACTTATGGGGACCATATTTTATTAATGGGCCATTTTCCGTAACAATTCAACCTTTGTAAACTATATTTTACTTCAATAAATGAAATCTTTTAAGAAAAATATTTATTTTTCACTTTGTGTTATGATCCAATTGAGTAGCATCCCAAAAACTTTTTCTTCCGCTGCAAACCATTTTTGGGGGTGTTACAGTTGGCATCAGAGCCTTGGTTATAGAGAACTAGGAAATTTTCAAAACCTAGACTATAACCACTTTTACAAAAACTTAACCCTATGACCGACACATGCCTGCCTGCCAAGCTGAATGCCTCACTTATGACTCGTTTGAATCATCTTTGATAAGATACGTGTTTTATTACTGACAACTTAACCTCACTATTAGCTATGATTGCTTTACTTATATGTATGTTTACGTACCACTGCGCTACGCCTTCTCCCCCACATAAATGAAATATTTGTTCCATCTTTCATACCAAACTTTAAAGACATTAGGGCATGTTACTAGTATAACTAAGCTAAGCATTGCAAGATTCATTGAACCTCGGGTGAATATAGCTTGATCACAGTGGGACATAGCCTGATCACCTATGTCCGACTCAGAGGTGAATGTTGCAATACTGAAAGTAGTTATAATAGTGGTATGTCCACTTGACCTCCTGATTGACTTCTAACAATGGTAAAACTTTCATTTGTGTTCATCAAAAGAGTTATAACGGTTTACTCCTACACATCACACACTGACGTCACAATATTTCCTCACTACGATACTTTTCTTCTAAGTGGAACGCCTTTCTCATTACTACACTCTCTAAACTGACTATTTTACACCACTACCTTACGCCTCCGCATCTACATCTTACTAGCAACGTGCATGGAGATTTGCCTGGCAGATGATGCACACTACCACTTCACACAAGGACACCACAGTGATCCATGTTAAAACGAACCACTTTACGCCACCACTTCGCGCCCTCCGTGCCTACGTTATGTATGAGATTTGGTGAGCAGATAATACATAACCAGTGAAATGTTGCATGATGCGAATTAATGATTACATCTACCATTTAGATTTTCTTAGCACATTATGCGCGACTAACTAGAATTTTATTTACCGCACGACATTACCCTATGTTTAGATTATATTGTTGGGTCGCTACTATACCATGTCTTCTGTTTCCCATCTCATCGACTTATCGTCTTCATTGACCATTAAACCTCTATTACGAAGTCGTTGCAACCCACGTATCCGTCATCCCATCCTATCATCATTACCTTAGACGTTAAGATTGAAGTCATCTCGTCATCCATTGCGGTAACAATGTCACCTCTACCCCAAAACTCGTACTCAATCGATGAACCGGATTACATCTCTAGTCGTTCTAGGAACAACACACCTCGACATCTACAAAGGGAACCCCCTCGCTAAACATAAACAATAAACGAACGACTAAAGGATCTAAAAACATACCAAGAGTCAACTTGCAACTCAAGTCACTTTTCTGGGAACGGATCCCTAATCTTCCATTCATCCTTTTTAAACACCAACTGTCTGTCCTACTACCCTCTTATGAAATAGTAAACTTTGTCGCAAACTACTTTCAACTATTTTTCCGATCACTTCACGGTCATTTTTCCAAAAAGTCTTACTACTGTGCCATAAACCAAAATTTTATGACTTTACTAATACTTTATAAACAATGACCTTACTGATACTTTGCAAACTACTTTCTTATATAGTGATAAACCGATTAATTACCTTACTACTATTTTATGAAACAACAAACAATTGCAATAACAAGTTATAAACTATATTGCAAATTTTTCCTGCAAGATATATTACGGTCTTATAAACTATTTTACCCTTTTAGTGGGCTGTTTTAGCCACTGTCTAATCTAAACCATAAAACTTGGTACTCTTACCTCAAAAACTATTCGCTCTTACTTTACTGATTATTTATTATCACTCCATAAACCACCTTGATATTAATTGAACTACCAAATCTTCTACTCTTTGACAAACGATAAATTGTTTTCTTATAAGCTATTTTTACAAATCATTTCACAAGTTATTTTATAACCTGATTTGTTGTCTTACCAAGAGATCACAAAATTTTGACTGCGATTTCACTAGTATTCTATAAATAATAAATCGTTTTCTATTACTTTATAAACTGTTTTAAAAATCACGTTACAAAATTGTTGCTTTAATACCGAACCACAAACTACGATTTATCATAACAAAAGTATTTTCTTCTTACTCAATAAAGTGATTTTACAAACTTTTCATAAACTTTACTGCAATTTTCTTATAAAACTATTCACTCCCTTGAAAAGCTTTAAAGAATAACTGATATTTTCTTTTGAAAATAAACCAAATTTTCGGAATAAAAATAAGCGCTTTAAAAATAAGCGCTTTATTTTGAAAATAATAAATAAACATTTTAAATGGGAAATGCTTAGAAACAAAACTGATTCATCATCTACAAAAGCTAAGGTATTTGAAATTATTTTGAGAAACAACTTTTGAATTCCCATAAAATCCTCCAACTTGGAACCGATTCCATGTTGTCACCTAAAACCTTATTTAACAAGTTTTCACCACAAAAGCTGAAATTTAGTAATTTTCTTTACATACGTCAAGTTCTCTTTAAAAATTTAAAGACTTTATATTTTCTTTTAATACCATTCAAATTCGAACAACTGAATTCTGCCCATAAACGTTTAAAACCTATGGAAACATACATACCCAACCGCATCTTCTTCTATGACGTTTTCACCTTCGAGGACTTTTCTTTAAATAGCAATTGTACCAACAATGAAACGCGTGTGATATTTTTTTAGAAAGATTTATTCTAACGAGTCAAAATTTTTTTGGTCAAACCTTATCAAAAAATCTTATGCTAAGAAATATCAAAACATCGACCTTTGCGAAATTGTTTTACTTGCATCACGTGAAAAAAAAAAAAAAAAAAAAAAAAAAAAAAAAAAAAAAAAAAAAAAACCGTTTTATTGAATTAGGATTCTTTCAAGGATACAAAACTCCTAACCAATTTTATATCTCAAAGAAATCGTGCCTCTTGAAAAATTCTTTTTATTCGAATAAATTTATCCACATCCCGTTTGCGAACAAGACTAGAAAATTTCAAAATTTTCCTTTGTCACATAAGCGACTAACACAAACTTAACCTCGAGGACGAAGTTCCCATAAGGGGTAGGTACTATAACAACACGTAAAATTTCAAACAAAAATTTTAGCAATAAATTATAATATTTATTTCCTAAGTTCCACTACTGGATTTTTCCGAGCCTATTTGAATAAAAAAAACGATAGATTTCCTCGTAAGAACCGACTCTCGACACGTACCGACGCCGACTAGGAACGTCAAAACAGTTATAATCTAAATCTTACATAAAAACGATTCTATAATTTTACGCTCTCGAAAACGTTTCAAAAAAATATAAATTTTATATTTTTCGGGCTTCGGGAAGGTACGATTTCATGAGGACATGTCAGAACACGGGGTACAAATAATACATTAGCAATAATAATAAAAATAAAATATAAACAACTACACCGCCCTATCAATATTGTTTATGTTTTGTTTTCTTTCTTTGACTCTTTTCTGCTGATGCGTCCCTCTCAAAAACAGTAAAAGATGAACAGCCAGCTACAAAGAAGGATAAATCGCTTCCTCCTTTTTCTCTTCCCCCTAAGGTGCTTCACGAGAAAGAATGGGGACAGGAGCTCGACGTGGCTACCCACGAAATCAAGACAAGAAAGAAGAGTCCAAGTTCCCTCTCCATTCTTCTATAAATAGAGGCTTAATTGTCCAGTTTTTCCTCACTTACACACAAACCACAAAAACTAGGGTTTTTGTAACAAAGGGGTTTTAAAAATTGAATTGGGTATTAGTAAATTCGTGATGTGATAATTTCAATTTAAGAGTTAATTTGTTTCTTGTAATCGGTTGAAATAAACGAGTTGCTGGGAGGTTTGGTTGTTTTTGTGGTTCGATCTCTTTCTCACTTCGGCCACTATTCCGGTCACTCACTTGCTGCCATCACCACCGTTGTTCCCCCATCTCCTCCAAAATGGTCCAGCCATTACTCCAAGACTTCAGCCACGCGAAGCCCAGATCGAGGATTCCAAGAGTTATGTTTAGATCGGACTATGTTTGGTTGTTTAGGAGTTGACTTGGTGCGTAGATACCACCAGAGTCACCCTTTTTATTCCGTCATCTACATCTCGTGTTCACTCCTTTGTCTCTTGTATCTCATGGGTATGCTCGATACACTATCTATCTTTTCATTATCATCATTTAAAAATCGTATACAAATCGATTCAATAGTTTTCGTGGATTAAAAGTTGGATTTAAAAATGTTTTTGGGTTATAAATTCGTGTGGTTACTAACCCTTAAAAAGGGTGTTGTGATTTTTTTCATGTCAGTTGGGTTAAAGCCGACTAAAGGTGGGTTGAACCCATTCTGGTTTCATTCTTGGCGTTTAGAATTGATTTTGGATTTTGTTGTTTTGTGATGGGTCATTTCTAAACCCGACTAGGGTCCTCGAATCGAACCCACATTGGGGTCCCGAAATGGGTTTTGGAATTTGTTTATATATTTGAAATTGATTGCAGTTTGGTACTTTGACATGTTGTTTGGTCTTTTAGTTGTACAAATGTTAATAAAATGTGTTAGATATAAATATTTGTAGGTGTGTGCTACTATACATATGTATATGATGATTTTAGTTTATACGATATAATGTGAGGTCATACACATATAAAAGAAACTATATAGGTATACTATAAAGTATGTTTTGTTGATGAAATGCATGTTAATGTGTTTAGTTATGTAGTGACTTAATAATAAAATATAGTCTATCGATTTAATCTATGTTACAGTATCGACATTTTCGAATGTGTGATCTCAAATCAAATTTGAATAATAACTATTTAAATCTGATATGTTGAAATGGTCTTCATACTCGGAATATATTGTTTTGTATGCAAGCAATGTAGACACTGTTGTGTAAAATATATAATTCGAAAATGAGTTTTGATAATTTAACTCTATGAGTTATGATGACCTGTATTATTTTCTTATGAGAGTTTAATGGACCAAAGCCCATAAGTTTTATAAGAAGTGTAACTGGTTTAGTTTATTTTAATGTGTTAGTTATTTGGTCAAATTGTACTTAACTTGTGATATATATTATGGTCATTGAAAATATTTGAACTAATGTAACTTTTTGTTGGCTCATGATCATTGGTACGTTTCGGTAACTTGTGGTTGACACTTGCTATTGGACTTGGCGTAAAATGGACTTATATCGGACTATTTAGACTCGAGACAAAGGTGACAAACTAGGCACTACTCATATGGACCAAAATTTATTAAACTTCTTAAACATATACCCACATCTATACAACCTTTACTATTCGAATTATAAATCCAAACTTGTCGTTATTTATAAACTTATGCACTTATTTGATAACCTTTTATCCTTATAAAACACGACAGGAGTTTAGACTTATGTTCTATTAAATAATAAAACCTTTATTAGGGTTTTTCCTATGAAACTTAATTGACTTTTCTAAATTATCTAGGATTACCATGTAATTGCCTAAAACTCTACCAATTACTTACTTGCTACTTACGTGCTAATTGATATTTACATGTTTAATTTCTGTTATACGTTTTATCGCTTTAGCGTGTGTTCTTGAGTCCTGGTCAATATTTCTTGGCTATTTCTTACAATGTATTGGGATATACATTATACTTGGGTGTGAGTTATGTTTGGCGTGAGTTACTTGTCGAGTCCTTGTTTTCTTACCACCACACGAAACGTTAAAAACTAAACTTTTGAGATATTAATACTGGATTTTTGAAATCTTTTATACGAGTATTCCACAAAAACTAAAACACTTAACCTTTTGAAAATATCTTTACTTTACGATACGTATTCTGAGATAAGCCGTACACTACTAGGTTGAGCCGATGACGAGCCGTTGTACCCGTACTCTTATATCGTTGTGCGATGCCACACTATAATACTACTTTGTTCCTTTTCGCGATGCTAGTTGTGATAGTTTCGATTCTTGCATTGCTTCGGACTAAGGTGAGTTCATAGTCCCACTTTTACTCTTTTAACTGTTTTATAAACTCTTTGGGGGAGATACATGCTATAAACTAGAACACAAGTCTTTTCTTAAAATGTATGCTTGCTTGATTATTATTATTATAGCCTAAGTTGCCTGCCAAAAGTCCCCTTCATCATGAACCATTAATCACTTGCGAGTGAACGCAAATATTGTGGATAGTACTATGGGAATTGACGACCCCGACTCGGTTATCGGAAATAACCGGGGCGCACCATATTTTATTATCTCTATGTAATTGGCTATTACATCTGGGGGGGGCAATTTTATTACTTACACCAGTAATTAGGTGTATGCAGTTAGTATTTGTGTCATGAGCTTAGTGCATAATAATAATCTCTGTTTTCTATGGTAATTGTCTTCGAAGCAATTATCATCTCTTACTTGTGTTCAACTATTTACTAAACCTATGAATATCACTCAACCGTTGTGTTGATCTTTTTGAGCATGTTTATCTCAGGTATTAAAAAGGCGATAGCTAACTCTCGAGGCGCTTGGGCATTGGCATGGCATGGTCATAGATGACTCCGATTTACTTATGGGGACCATATTTTATTAATGGGCCATTTTCCGTAACAATTCAACCTTTGTAAACTATATTTTACTTCAATAAATGAAATCTTTTAAGAAAAATCTTTATTTTTCACTTTGTGTTATGATCCAATTGAGTAGCATCCCAAAAACTTTTTCTTCCGCTGCAAACCATTTTTGGGGGTGTTACAGTTGGCATCAGAGCCTTGGTTATAGAGAACTAGGAAATTTTCAAAACCTAGACTATAACCACTTTTACAAAAACTTAACCCTATGACCGACACATGCCTGCCTGCCAAGCTGAATGCCTCACTTATGACTCGTTTGAATCATCTTTGATAAGATACGTGTTTTATTACTGACAACTTAACCTCACTATTAGCTATGATTGCTTTACTTATATGTATGTTTACGTACCACTGCGCTACGCCTTCTCCCCCACATAAATGAAATATTTGTTCCATCTTTCATACCAAACTTTAAAGACATTAGGGCATGTTACTAGTATAACTAAGCTAAGCATTGCAAGATTCATTGAACCTCGGGTGAATATAGCTTGATCACCTATATTCAACCAGGGACAGTGGGACATAGCCTGATCACCTATGTCCGACTCAGAGGTGAATGTTGCAATACTGAAAGTAGTTATAATATTGGTATGTCAACTTGACCTCCTGATTGACTTCTAAAATGGTAAATCTTTCATTTGTGTTCATCAAAAGAGTTATAAAGGTTTACTCCTACACATCACACACTGACGTCACAATATTTCCTCACTACGATACTTTTCTTCTAAGTGGAACGCCTTTCTCATTACTACACTCTCTAAACTGACTATTTTACACCACTACCTTACGCCTCCGCGTCTACATCTTACTAGCAACGTGCATGGAGATTTGCCTAGCAGATGATGCACACTACCACTTCGCGCAAGGACACCACAGTGATCCATGTTAAAACGAACCACTTTACGCCACCACTTCGCGCCCTCCGTGCCTACGTTATGTATGAGATTTGTTGAGCAAATAATACATAACCAGTGAAATGTTGCATGATGCGAGTTAATGATTACATCTACCATTTATATTTTCTTAGCACATTATGCGCGACTAACTAGAATTTTATTTACCGCACGACATTACTCTATGTTTAGATTATATTGTTGGGTCGCTACTATACCATGTCTTCTGTTTCCCATCTCATCGACTTATCGTCTTCATTGACTATTAAACCTCTATTACGAAGTCGTTGCAACCCACGTATCCGTCATCCCATCCTATCACCATTACTTTAGACGTTAAGATTGAAGTCATCTCGTCATCCATTGCGGTAACAATGTCACCTCTACCCCAAAACTCTTACTCAATCGATGAACCGGATTACATCTCTAGTCGTTCTAGGAACAACACACCTCGACATCTACAAAGGGAACCCCCTCGCTAAACATAAACAATAAACGAACGACTAAAGGATCTAAAGTGCTGAAAGTTAGGATGAGGGTGATGACTATGGAGGTCCTAACAAAGTGGTTTATGAAACAAGAGTTTTGGCAAGTGCATTTAAGCCTTAAGCCACTAGGATTCATTGGAATGTGATGATTAACATGCACAAGAGTCAACTTCAGAGGTTGTACTTATCTAGGAACTCATTTAAGATGAGATGGAGTGTTTGAGTTAGGAATATGAGTTGAAATGATTGTTTTAGTAAGATTTGACATAAACTGTCACCCGGATCCCACGGTTCCCTCTTCAAAGGGATCCGTTTAGGCTAATCCTAGGGATCCGGCTCTCAACACCTATGAAAGAGTGGAAATAATGTTTCTAAGATCTAAGACCTATAACATCTTAAGTGTTTCAGTCCTCCTAAGTGTCTTAAATGAAGGGGTGCATAAGTACTTGAAGGTAATGAGTGATGTAGCTAATGATTGTCTTTTATGGAAGGATTTGGAACTTTCGAGAGTACCAATGGATGAGCAAGGATGACACTAAAGATGAGAGTGTCAATTGAAGCTAAATGATCCTAGAGATCAGGTTGTGACTTAGGATAGTGTTTTGGAAAATATCCTAGAAGCTATGAGATGGGAAAACTAGAATTTGATCAACTTTGATCAATTTTGAGGTGAGGATGATTTATGATCAATTTTGCCATATTCAAAAGATTTCTAAGACTAGATGTGAAGGAACAAGTAGAAAATGAGGTGTGAGTTTAAGAGCGGAAGAGTAATAGATTAAAAATGAAATGGTAGATCTACAAGCGTCTTAGAGTGTGATCTAGGTGAGTTATGTATGAGTAGGAAAGATCAACCTATCTTGATAAGGACTTAATTTTCCTTAAGACACTATGTTTAGCTTAGTGTGAGGTGTTCTAAGGATATGTTTGAAATATAATGCTTGCAATTGCATTTTCTGTTTGCCGGATCCCACGGTTCCCTAAGTGTAGGGATCCGTCTAGCACAATCTTTGGGATCCGCCTATCTGCTCAACAGGACCTTTACTAAAGGTATGCAATGATCTTGACAATGCATTATATCTCAAGGATAGTCTAAAAATATTTCTAATACTAAGATATCAAATGTAAGATGTTTTTATTTCATGAAAGAAATTGGATTACATTGATAAAGCACGAGTACAAGAGAATTGATCCTATTTTGGAATACTACTAGGTTCCTTGAGTGTTTTCGCTAGGAGGATCATTATGTGATTGATGAGTGTTGGTGGAATCAAGAATGAAGAAAGTATTCATGAGAGATATGTTTAGCGGTTCCATCATCTTGTTCACAAGTACGTACAACGGACTTTGAAATTGAGGATGGAAGTGCATAACATTATGATAGAGGCGTGTCAAGAACATTCCATAAGGGATGAGTTTATTCTTGGAGCCTTGAAGATTTGCAATTCGCCTTGCGAAGAAGTAGGCGAGATTGTATGGTTGTTGTGTTAGCAAACAGTACAACATGTAAGCACAACAAGCGGGAAGAATTTCTCGATTTCCCCTAAGGCTCCAAACATTTTCACGTAGGATGAGTGCAAGAGGCTTGTACTCTTCTCGGATATCCCTTGTAAAGATAATGTTTGGATCGGAGTAATATGGTCGAGGTTTGCATATTATGCGATTTAAATCTTCCGGAGATGGTATGTGTGAACAATATGGACTATTTTCTTCACGAAAGTTGAAGAGAGAATCAAGAGACCAATCTTCGGTGAAGGCACATTGTCCATGATTTGGAATCCGGAGGATGTGAGCAAAATGCCCAAGGGTTAGAGTGAACTTTTGGTTTTTGATATAAAACCAAAGAAATAGAGAGCGATCCTCGTTACGAACGAGTTCGACTTGACGGAAGAATTCCATTATGAACCTTGGCATATGTTCGCGTTGATTTTAAGAAGACATTCTAGTCCTATGGCTCGGAAGGAGGTATTGATACCTTTTTTGAATTGTAGAGAGGTGTTTACAATACGTCCTTCATGGAAGTGACGGTTTTCGAGATTATTGAACCCACGGACATGATTGCCAGGTGTGTTGGGTTCGAGAGAGATGTTCGGAGTGTAGACGCTAGTGAGTGAAAAATCAAACTCATATTCATGCGTCATTGTTGAACCTATAGAAATGATAAGTTAATAAAAAGAGATGTTTGTGGTCAACCTATGATAATCTAATGTTTTTACTAGATTTTTATTAACAATGGTATTTAACACTTTAACTTACTCAAGGTTTTGACTTTCTAGTGGATTATTACATTTAGAAAGATAGTGGTTTTTAATTTGCATGAAAAACTGTTTTCCAGTAGGACGAATCCCACGGTTCCTTTTCAAAAGGGATCCGGCTAGTATAACTTCCGGGATCCGTGGATCTGTAGTAACAGAATCAAATTTGATAAAAACATCGGTTTTACAGTTTTTATACCACGAAATATGTTTTATCCTACATTTTCTTTTAGCATGCATACATGACTTCTAATGTATCACTAGAAAATATAAAACATATACATCAAGATAAGTGACACACACATTATAATAATAACCTAGATAAACTAGATTATTAATAATAATGTATTTCAATACTAAGGATGATACAAAGGATTGGGTATATAACCCCAATATAGATTAACAACACAAAGTAAATTTCTTCGTATGTGAACTTCATCATAGGGAACACAAGTGCGATGAGTGTTAGGGCGATGAGCACGAGTGCGATGTAAACCATGTTGATGACGGATCTTCTTGGTTTCGGTTGAGATGAAATGAGGAGGAAGATGAAGTTTTTGAATAAGAGGAAATTTTTGAAATTGGAGGATTTGATAAAGTGAGGGTTTGGTAGAGTGGTCGACGGTGGGGTTATTTATAGGGAAGGAGGAATTTTTGAAATTCGTGTTTTGTTTTATTATTGGATTAAAAGAAACAAAACATAGGTTTTATATACCACGACTTTAGACGAGAAATAAAACACGTATGTAAGAAAAAGGCTTCCTAATGAAGCTTCATGTAAAACATGTATAAGCACAAAAGATAATCATATAAATACCTAAATAGGCATACTTAATTATCAAGCGAAATAAAAAAGAAAATCATACCTCTAGCGCACTTAGGAATGTCTTTACAAATGACACAACAAATGTCACTTAGACGATTCCCGCTCCTTTGCGAATAAGATACCTTCTTAAGGAAGGTGTTCTTGTTACCAAGCGACTCCTAAAGCTTGGTGGGTATGAGCTTTGACTAATCAACATGACAAAGAAGATTAGTGCAATTAAATGAAAAAGTAAATAAGAAAAATGTTGTTATCAAATCAACATCCAAACATATAGTTTTAAAATACATGGTGTTTGTTTTTATGAAAAACCTTCTTTGTAGTTTTCAATTAACCATGGATCGTATCAAGTTTTTAAAGTACAATATACTTCAAGAAACTTGGTAACGAAGCTCTGATGCCAATTGTGGAAAACTAGAAGGGGGGTTGAATAGTTTTACCAATTAAAACTTCCTTTTAATCTATTTAGATCGACTTATGTCAATCTATTTGGATGTGTGTGTTGGATGTTGATAAACAAGCATATAAAGGTAAGTAATGAAAAGATAAGAGTAAGAAGCACAAAACCACAACACGAGTATTTATAGTGGTTCGGCTACAAGGACACCTTCCTTGCCCTACTCAACTCCCCGAGTCACCTACTCGAGAGTTCGTAATCACTACACCAATCTCCTTATGGCGGAGAAGCCTTCACAACGTCGCCTACCCTTTTTCCGGTGCTAGGCTAACCACCGGGTTCTTTCACTCCAAGGTGAACCACACCTACACAACGTCGCCTACCCTTTATAAGGTACTAGGCTAAGTACCTAGTTCTTTCACTCCAAGGTGAACTACACCTTCACAACGTCGCCTACCCTTTATTAGGTACTAGGCTAAGCACCTAGTTCCATTGCAATGGAGGAACTACTGCCACACTACACCAACGACTAATCCCAAAGGAGATCTACTCCTTTACAACATCATCAAGGATATCAATATCCTTGGATCTAATACTAGTCTATCTTGTACATCGAAACACACCATATCGAATGTACATCTAAGGCACCTTTCACTAATGCCTTTGACTAGATCTACAAGACACCTTTCACTAATGTCTTGTGTCTTCACTTCTAAGCACCTTTCACTAATGCTTCTTTGTCTTGACTTCTAAGCACCTTTCACTAATGCTTCTTTGTCTTGACTTCTAAGCACCTACCACAAGTGCTTATCCGATAGACGATAGATACCCTTCACTAATATCTTTGTCTTGACACTTGAGACATCTTTCACTAATGTCTTCAACACTACACTTCTTTAAAGAAAGAAAGGAATCATCAACAAGAAGACTTCAGTAGCCTTGATGATGAGGAAGCATGGCAACTCATGGACTTGAGCTTGCTCGACTTCAAAGGTGGTGATCTTGCCTTTAAAAGGAACCTAAAAGATCACACAAAAACAAAACTACAAACATAGATCTCTTGGATATGAGGTTAGTGAGTTTTTAACTTAGGGAGAAAGCGTGTTAGAAAGGGGTGAGAAATATGAAGAAATGGCTTACTATTTATAGAGGAAAAATCCTGCTATTCCCCGGATCCCACGGATCCCTACCACAAGGGATCCGGCTAGCACAAAGCTAGGGATCCGTGGAACGCTCCTCTTTGCCCATGGGTATTTTGGTTATGGGTCATGGGTCATGGGTTGAACCATGGATCTTTGGCTAGATACAATGTATCTTTGAGTGCAATGCACTTAGTCACTTGGGTATGGGTTGATCCATGGGTTATGGATATCATCCATGTATGATATAAGCATGATGTCATGCAATGGGTTATGGGTCAAGATCCATGGGTTATGGGCTTTGGGTTGTACCCAACTACATTCAATGTATTTGCCCAATAGGTTGTGATACTTAAGTTTCTACCCATTTATATTACCCAATATACTACATTCTAGTTATGTGTATATTTTATCCAAATATGTAAACACTAGTTGTTGTACATATGTATTACTAAATCATAAAATCACTTATACTTGTTTTAGTGTTTTATGTGAAAATGTGAATATGTTAGAAACTATTAGTTCAAACCATTTACGTATTTTATTTGTTTCGTTAACATGATTTTACGTTTGTTATCGACAAAACATTAGAAGATCGTAAAATATAAATAAACGTTTTTACGGCTTATTTGTATTAACAGGTTCGTTTACTTTCAACCTCGTTGCAACACGTGTATTGTTTTCATTTCACTGCTAATAATCAGCGAGCAACTTGGCCAAATTTGAGATGTCGCAACTTGGCCAAATTTGAAATGTCAGAAAAGTTGATCCTCTGCGAGAAAGGTCACTATCTGCATGCTTTTAAAAAAAAATTCACTTTCGCATATGCCATGTCAGGTTATCTACTTTTTTGATTTTGTGGAACTCACATTTGCCTAGGGAAGGCAAAAGAACCCGAAAACGACACGGAAACCGAAACCTGAATTGGTTGGGTCGGGTTCAGGGGCGGGTTGGCGGGTTTGGGAATTGATAAAAAACCTTTAGACAGGTACGGGTTCAGTGACGGGTTTTAATAATACTCGCCCGGTTACCCGTACTCGTATCCATATTTGTAAGTTACTTTTAAACCTAAAGGAGGAGTTAGAACATACGGGAACAATTGAATCAAAAACATTCTAAAGGGGTGTTTTTTTCACTTAATGAGTGCGTCTAAACTCTTATTTTCTCTTATTGAGGAGGCTCACAAAACCCTTTTATACTCGAATAATTAGCTAAACTACACATCACTCCAAACTTCTTAATTTAAAAACCACCTCTTAAAGACTTAAGATGACCTTTAAGATGACGTAAACCCTATTTTGGTCCTCTCTCGAGTTGGATGAACTGATCACTCCAAAATTTGTGTTCATTAATTTGTTTTTAGATATGTTTTGTTAGCCTTGATTTTTATAATGTCATTTGATTGTATTATTGGACTTAGAATTAGCTAATGCTTAGTTCTCAAGTTTTTTAAGTAAAGAAAAATAAAAAAAATAAAAAGTAAATATTTTCAGCTCAATGTTTAAGACGAAGTATTTTACTTCAATATCAACCAAATCATCATTTTTTTCCAGTCATTTTCATTTTCTATCATTTTCATTTTATTTCATTCTTTAAATGATACTTGAGAACACAAACTAAAATAAAGAGTAAAGTCTAAAATACATCTATATGGTTTGCCAATTGTAAAACTATACATCCCTGGTCGATACGCAGGCATATTTACATTCCTCCGTTAGTAAAGTCAACCACTATAAATTCCTAAGGACTAACGGTGAAAATTATTTCTCCGTTATCTTTTATTGTGATAGAAAATATTTGCATCATTAGTCCCCAGAACTAACGGTGCAATTTTTTTTTTAAATAAACTAAAAAGGGAAGCACGGGTCGAACTCGAATCTCCTCCTTCACAAAACAGCGCCTCAACCACTGGACTAGCATCTAGTGGTGTAAATATACCAACTCAATTATGTTCTAACCATTTTTGTTTGGCTTTATAGCATATAAATTGATTTAAGTTTGGGCCAGCCGGTTCATAATGAACCATGCCGGCCCTTGGGGCGGGGCTAAATCTGTTTGACTCATTTTTTCATGCTCTTTCTTCTAGTATCATCCGGATTTGTTTGGACTTCGATAAAAATATATACGTGATCGACACTTGTCCAAAATTTCACGTTTTTGCTCCCTCTTCAATTCTTTGTACCTACAAAGTAAGATAACGACTTTTTAGACGAGTATTTTACATTTTAGTTATGAAGAATTGAAAATGGAACAAAAACGTGAAAGTTCGGACAAGTATCGATCACGTATATATTTTTATCGAAGTCCAAATGAATCCCCGATGATACCGGAAGAAAGAGAATGCAAAAGCGAGTCCAATGTACCTGGCCCCGCCCTAAGAACTGGCCTGGTTCAACATGAACCGGCCGACCCAAACTTAAACTTGTTAATCGTTACAAAAAATTAATTATACCATAGCAATGAGAACTAAATTATATTTTTATAGATGATCACTTCTATTACTTTCGACTAATTTTTTTTCAAAATTTTTTCGTCCAAAAAAATCACATATAATTTATTACTTTAAAAATCACATGTGAATTGTGAAATCATATGAGATTTTTAAACATATGATTTATGAAATCACGCGCGGTTTTTAAAATAACCAATTACGAGTGTTTATAATAACAAATCACAAGTTTTTTTTACAAAACATGTGTGATTTTTCTGAGCGGAAATTTCAAAAATAGAAAATAGTCGAAAATATATCAAAGTTAAGATAAAAATATTATCATCGCGATTCTGCATTTTCCATAGCTTAACTATTTACTATTTGCAAGATATATCTTATTTTAAAAAAAGTTAAAAATAATTTTTTGAGTAAAGTCCAAAATACATCCCTGTGGTTTGCCCTTTGTCTCGGTTTACATCCCTAAACTTTTTTTTGGAACAATTACATCCCTCCGTTAGTAAAGTTGGCACAAAATCATCCCTAAGGACGAATGCTGCAAAGAAGTCCCCGTTAAGTCCCCCACGTGCTAGTCACGTGAGGGGTATTTTTGTCTATTTCTCACTCCCAGCTACTCAAAAAAATATCCTCTTTTTTTCTTTCTCCCTCAAACCACAAACACACTCTAATCGCAGCCTCGAAACCCGCACATATGTTATAATCACCACCATCGGATAAAACCGCTCCCGCTACCACCAGGTCCTATCACCGCTAGGGGTGAAAACGAGCCGAGCCGAGCTCGAGCTCGTTTAGGCTCGAGCTCAGCTCGTTTATATATAAAAAGCTCGAGCTCGTTTCGAGCCTCACATTTTGACCTCGAGCTCGGCTCGTGAAATTTTTTACAAGCTCGAGCTCGGCTCGTTAACACAAAGCTCGACTCGTTAACACAAGGCTCGAGCTCGTTAACACGGTTATACGTATAGAAAATATATATACGTATATATTTCTAGGGCTCGTTTAGGCTCGCGAGCCTAAACGAGCCTTTTGTATAGAGCTCGGGCTCGAGCTCGATTATTAAATGAGCCCAAACTTAGGCTCGAGCTCGGGCTCGAGCTCGTTTAGGCTCGGCTCGTTCGAGCTTTTTACCGATCCGATCCCGAGCTTTTCACGAGCGGCTCGGCTCGTTTCCACCCCTAATCACCGCCATAGACACCGCCACCACCATCAACTAATTCTGCCGCCAAGACCACCTATAACTGGTGGTGTTTGAGTTTCGGTGGTTTCGTTGATGTTTCAATGGCCTCGATGGTGTTTTTGTGGTTTTGGTGATGTTTTGGATCTGCTTTTTGTCGTGTTTGATTGGATCTTGTCGGATCAGAACGTTTATTGGTTTGGTTGGTTTGTAGGTCATCGGTATGTGTGTTGGTCACGTGGTATGTTAAGATCTATCCGATATACGGTGGTTATAAGAGTTTTGCTTTGGGTATTTTTTTGAGATTTGGTTTGGTTTGTTTATGGTCGCTTTTGTTTTCTATATGATTTAGTTATTCAAGTGGTTCGTCTGTTAGATTTGTTACTTTTACATGTTTAATAATTGAAAGAGGCCACTGTCTTTCATAGAGTGATTTTTAGTATGCTTTCATGCAGCAATCTTTTCAAATGGTCTGAGTATTTTTTGGATTTGTTGGGTGTTGTTGGTTTTTATATAGCCAGGCTTGGAACATGGTTTCTTTCCGTTGTGGCTGACTATCAAAAACTGAGGCTAACATCTGCAAATGGTTTCTATACGGTTTTCTTTATTGTTATAATTATTGCTGGGTTTTTTCAGTGTTCTTATACACTTTTTTTTTTCTGCTGGAAAATGATCTTCGGATCTATAGCATTATTGTGGTGGACTTGTGCTCAATTTTCTTTGTTGACATCAATCTTTAGTTTTTTTTAAAGAGGTGTTTTAGTGTTTTTTAGGTATTAAAAGAGGTGGGCGGTAGCTGGGAGTGAGAAATGGACAAAAATACCCCTCACGTGATTAGCACGTGGGGAACTTAACGGGGACTTCTTTGCAGCATTCGTCCTTATGGATGATTTTGTGCCAACTTTACTAACGGAGGGATGTAATTGTTCCAAAAAAAGTTTAGGGATGTAAACCGAGACAAAGGGCAAACCACAGGGATGTATTTTGGACTTTACTCTAATTTTTTTTTTATGAAAAAATTAAAGGACTAGCATTTACGTTTATCTCGCCTCACACCAAATATTGAACTTGAACAATTTAATTTAAAAAGTGACTGGCACAATGGCACACTCCAAAAAATTATTAAGACACTTCACTGTATGCATGCACTAAGAGAGCAGGGTACGGTGCGCCATGGCTCAAGCCATGGGCTTCGGCACCACCCTATGGCGCGAGAACCCACACCGGTGTTGGGCTGGTAGGTGCTGGCGCCGTGGCCACCAGCTCACGCCGAGCAATATTCTTTTTTTTTGTGGGTTTGTTTCTTTATTGTTTGTGATGTGTTTGTGTTTGTGTTTGAGTTTGTGATGTGTTTGTCTGATCTCTGAATTTTTTTATTTTATTTTATTTATTTATTTTTTTTTCAGGTATGGCTATGGAAGAGGATGCAGATGGTGGTTGGAAGGAGATAATAAGATGTATATGGTGGCTTCCTCTACATAAAAACATAGTAATGTATATAAATATTTAACCCTGCTCTTATTTCAAGCCCAACAAGAAGCTCAAAAATATACAATTGTGTACGTGTGTATTATCAAACTTTTGTAATATGAACATTTGAAATGGTACAATAGTAATATGTTTAAAGTTTATTTAAGTCAACAATATATAAGGTTGCTCATTTTATTATTAACGAAGTTAAATTTTATTTAAATATATTATTGTATTTAAAAAAAAGAAAAAGAATACGACGGCACCAGAAAACTGGTGTTATGCTGAGGAGGAGGGTTTTGGTGCCATAGTCAAAACTGGTGCCATGGAGAAAAATTACTGGGGTGGCACAACTTTTTTCAACGGCATCACCTTTGGCACGAGACTGTACACTGTACTTTAAGTATAATTTATTTTAAGTGCATACATTGAGTCAATAACCTTTACCAATCACTCCCCTTTTGATTTTGGTTGTGTTTGAGTTTTGAGTTTGACCACAAACCGACCCAAATCCACCATGTCCACCAAGCACCCTCTAAACCTCCGGTAGTCAGCACGCAGGAAAGCTAATCTTTTTCCCGCTTGAACCTTTTAATAAACCCAAACCCCAAACACCCCAATTCATTTCAATATGAATTTTTAAGGATGACCAACATTCTTCTACATCATTCAAATCAAATATTTTAATACAATACACTATGCAGGTATGGGGTATCTACATCCATATACATTTTTACTTTATTTTTAAGTATTTTATTTCATCCTTATCTGATTATTCTCATTGTTAGTTATATAATTGTGTGGTGAATGAACTCTTGACTATGTTAAAATTATGGGTTAAATGGGTCGACCTATGTTGACGTATATGGCCGGCCGGCCCACGCCGAACGATAGGTGCCGAAGGGCGTAAAGACATTCTTTATGTATTGCACAATCGGTCTTCAACCAATAGTACAATACTGGGGGGACATGTTGACGTATATGGCCGGATGGCCCACGCCGAACGAATCACTCTAGCCGAACGACAGGTACCGAAAGGAAATATTACAGTTCCCGCCTAAAATGTTTCCCGCCTAAACTTTTTCCCGCCTAAATGGTTGCCGCCTAAATATGTCGCCATCAGGTATATGGACACAAGGAAGTTTTCTTACACCTACCTCCTCCTCTTTCTATATATACTCATAGCATCATATCTCATAGACGAGATATAATACAGTAAACACATCACAATGCCACATCCATACATATCATAGTGGATACATAAACATATATGCTAAATCATCTACCACGAGGTTCTGACTTGACCGTTGGAGGGTGGTTCCCGGGGCTTCGGCCTCGGGTCCCTTTGTAACGGGTTCTTTCATGTTTGTAGTATACTTTCAAGCTCGGGATAAAGATGAACGGCACATGGAAGCCATCAAGATCAACCCGACGGAAATATGCTTCAACATTTGGCGCCTATCGTTCAGCGTGGTCCCACGGATGGCGCCAAATGTTGAAGCATATTTCCGTCGGGTTGATCTTGATGGCTTCCATGTGTCGTTCATCTTTATCCCGAGCTTGAAAGTATACTACAAACATGAAAGAACCCGTTAGAAAGGGACCCGAGGCCGAAGCCCCGGGAACCACCCTCCAACGGTCAAGTCAGAACCTCGTGGTAGATGATTTAGCATATATGTTTATGTATGCACTATGATATGTATGGATGTGGCATTGTGATGTGTTTACTGTATTATATCTCTTGTCTATGAGATATGATGCTATGAGTATATATAGAAAGAGGAGGAGGTAGGTGTAAGAAAACTTCCTTGTCCATATTTAGGTGGCAACCATTTAGGCGGGAAACATTTTAGGCGGGAACTGTAATATTTCCTTTCGGTACCTGTCGTTCGGCTAGAGTGATTCGTTCGGCGTGGGCCATCCGGCCATATACGTCAACATGTCCCCCCAGTATTGTACTATTGGTTGAAGACCGATTGTGCAATACATAAAGAATGTCTTTACGCCCTTCGGCACCTATCGTTCGGCGTGGGCCGTCCGGCCATATACGTCAACAACCTACCAACTCGCAAGGGCGGGACGCAAGGGGTTTCATGGGGTGTCTGTGAACCACATGGTTTTAATTCTAGCAGTGTCGAATTTTGTCAAAACCCCCCGATTTTTCGGAAATGAACCTGTCCGGAAATTTTGTGCTGCAATTTCTTGAAAAGAACCCGTTAGCTTTTGGTCATGGGTCCGCCACTGCCGATCCCAATTTGCTGTTTAATAGAAATTTTAAGTTGAATTTAATTATATTTGGTTAAACGTGTCGAGCCACCAAGTAGTTCAACCCGTTTAGTTAAACGAGATACATAGGTCATTTTCATGTTATGCACTTATATGCATATATGGTTTACGGTTAACAGAGGTGACTTGATTACTTACTACTTATACAAGTCATGTTCTGGCCTAGCTATAGTGACTTGCCAACCTAAACCCGACCTGAATTGCCATTCTACTATTAAAGTGTTGTGAAGTTGAAGAACCTAAACTATTAAATACTTAGTGTGAGGTATATATATATAAATTTAAGTAGATATTGTTTGTTGAATTTTTATTTGTTTCAAATTGGAATTGAAATTGAACCAGTTATTTGGAATGTGGTTTTTGTTATATTTTCTTACAGAAAGGTTCCGCATATGCC
The DNA here is from genome assembly GCA_019973895.1 of Chrysanthemum seticuspe. NCBI lineage: Eukaryota > Viridiplantae > Streptophyta > Magnoliopsida > Asterales > Asteraceae > Chrysanthemum > Chrysanthemum seticuspe. The sequence goes on along the minus strand of BPTQ01000009.1, from coordinate 86,825,603 downwards.
ATGTCAGGTTATCTACTTTTTCGGTTTTGTGCGACTCACATTTGCCAAATGTGGACTGCTGAGTTTCCATCACACGCAACAACATCTCTAGTGCGTAGTCTTTAGAAAAGACAGCATATAATTTTTGGTATATATAAAAGTAGTGTTGCTATCTTTGCACGAGACTGTAAAAGATGTTGTCGCATGTGGTGGCAGTGTAGCAGTTTACATGTTACGAATGCGGATTGCTAAATAATGAAGTATGACTTACTAATTACTTGGTATTCTCATTCGGCATATGCGGGAACCCCTATTTTTTAAGATGATAAAATAAAGCCCCTTTTCTTATTACTAATTTAAATTTAGTCCACATGTGAAAAAGACTCATTTTTGGGTTCATGATGGGGAACAGGAATGCTATATCTTATGTCGGAATCAGTTTTACAGGATTGTATACTATTTAAGTGTTACGTATGTTTTTTGTAGATTTTACTGGTTATTATCGTGAAAATTATAAAGCTAATGCAATTTAAGGTAGATGCAAGTCTTGTAGATCGGTTTATAATTAATTTAATCTATCAAACATTTCTACTTGATCTATTTAACTAAAAAAGAGGTTTCAGAGTTTGATATCGTTTTGCTTTCATTCCGTCATTCTTTTTGTTTAAAAAAGAATGACATATATAGTTTAGCTTATTTTTATAATCTTAGCTAACACCAAATTCCATTATGACCATACTGGTCTATCTTAAAACGAAATCCTGTGTATAGTTTTACAAATATAGTTTATTTTTAATTTTCTAATTATCTGCTTCTTTGCTTCAACAGCTACCGGTCATATGAATACCTTTTGATATTAGCAACTTCTGCCATAGGCTCTAAATTTCATAAGTCCATCCGAAAAGGTTACTTCTTCATCAACAGCTGTCGATCATATGGATACCTTCTGATCTAATTTCATTAATCTAACCAAGAGATTATCTTGAAATATCACCAGCCATATATAGAAATGGAGTTAGGTCTAAAACATTACCGGTCTTCTATCACACACCTTTCGGATGACTCTTTGTATCTGATATTTGAAAAACTAGACACAAAGCTTGATCGAGAATCTTTTGGTCTAACTTGCCACCATTTTCTTGATATTCAAAATTCAAGTCTTAAATGCTTGAAAATTGATTCCATACATCGCCCACCTCTCAACAGACCATGGATTCATCTATGCTTGATAAATTGCTGAATCGGTTTAGGAAATTAGAGTCATTATCAGTGAATGTATGCATGGATGTTACCGATCTTGGTTTAAGTCGATTGCAAAATTATGGCTCTAAGTTACACTCCCTTTCTTTTGATGATCTAGATAAAGTCACCAACAAAGGAATTTCTTATATTGCTTCTGGATGTCCATTGCTGTCTCTTATCAGTCTTTCTTTTTGTAAAATAACCGATAGAGGATTAAAAAAATTATCAAAATCCTGCAAGTATCTAAAAGAAGTGGATCTTTTTGCATGCTCTAAGATAACTGACAGTGGAATTCGATCTCTCAACCAAAATTGTCGTCAACTAAGAACACTCAATATTGGTATGTGTGATAAAATTGCTGGAGCAGGTTTTCAAGGGTGTTCACCAACATTGGCTTGTTTAAAAGCTGATAGTTGTGTGTTGAGCTCAACTGGTATTACAGAAATGTTAAGTGGAGGTGGTCTCGAGTATCTAAATTTTGGTCTTATTACATGCATCGGGGACAACAGACTCGCAGCAATTGGTGCAGGATTTGCTGCAAATCTTAAAGTCCTTGATTTTAACGGGTGTAGCTTTGTTACGGATGATGTTGTCTTAAGCATTTCAAAAGGGTGTCCATTGCTGCAAGAGTGGAACTTATCACATTGTGGCTATATTGGGACTTCTGGCTGGTATCCGATTGGATTGTACTGTAAAAATTTGGAAAGACTCCATGTGAATGGATGTTATAGCTTTCATAATGATGCATTACTAGCTTTGGGCAATGGCTGTGAACGTCTATTGGTAGTTAGCATGAAAAATTGCCCTCAAGCCTTTTCAAGTGGGAAGAACTTGTTTAGAACACAAAAGAAGGGCAGGATGATCCTTGAAAAGGAAGTGAGGTCGATTATTCCACATTGGGCATTTGCAAAATGGCCTTAATTCTAAGTCGTCAGAATAGTTAGTTGAAGAAGGGAGAACCAGGAAAATTAAGAAAACAAGTGATGTATTCCTTTTATTTTGATAACTTGTAAGATGCCGTTATGGTTTAGTTTAACTAATGTAATCTGGATGTATGTATGTATGTAGTTTTATGATTCTGAATTTTACCACATCATGTTTAATCATTTAGAGGCATCTGTAATTGGAAGTGATAGTCTGACTACGAAAAGGTAACATCAAATGAGCTTCTCCGGTCTTCGGATGCTTATGGCTAATCCCATCAATGTTTTTGCAGGTTACCATGAGTAATAAACTGCATCTTTTGCGACTCTTTTGTATCTGATTTTGTCATTTCCATCTCTCTAAATACATGTACAACAGATAAAAATGTGTGATCTGCTGTGTAAGATCAACATTTTTTGCTGCATACGGGTATTTTGTTTTCTGAACAGTGAACAATTTTGAAATTCATATCATTTGATTGTTGATAAGATAGGAAGAAAAGCATTTAATTTTTTCAGTGGGTTCTCAAGGTCACATTTTAAGAAAAGAAAAAAAGTACTATATTTTTTTAGTTAAAATGCCACATCCCTTAAACTTGTACAGTATATTGTTTTCATTTCGACGGTATTGAGTTAGGATCAAATAAGAAATAAAAGTAAAATGAGAAGAACTAGAAATAACTACAACCGCACATTATTTTAGATGCACTTTCAAAAAAAAATGCATTTCTCATGAATTTCTCCACCTTCATTTGAAATGTGTGGCGATGAATATTTCTCATTTTTCTTATTTTATTTTCCCTTCTCACTAAATCCTTTCATGTTATTGAGATGATCTTTTGTTCATTTAGAGGAGTGTTTGGGATTAACTACTTGAGAAAGAATCCCAAACACCCTTGGTCCATGAGGTTGTATAGTAATTGCACCTTTTTAAAGAAAGTTTGGCCAACTTTATTTGACATCATTTCATGCTATGACATCATATAAACATTATTATTATAACATACTTTTATGACAATTGGCCTTTCATACTATGACATCATATTCTACACTGTCTCTCTCACACCAAAATCTAAAAAACACTTCATACGTCACACATTAACAAACCAACAACGTACAACCATAAATTCCCATCTATAAAACACAATTAACCAAACATCCAAAAATTAAACTATCCAAACTCCCAAACACTCCTCAAGTGAGCAGGCAGTAATCTCTATCAACATATGCAGGTATGATAAGGTTAAATGTCGTTTGATTGTTAGTTATATGATTGTTTTTACAGGTATTTGTTTAAGTTATAACTTTAAATAAAAACTTATGTTTGACTTGCCACCCCGTTGAGATAAATGTGTCTTGTTCGGTTATGTGTATTAACTTTAGTGTTTACATGGGCTTAGTACCTCGTAACAAGAGGTCCGGTTAAGTTCAAACCTCACTAGGTATACATCTGGGGTGGCCAAGGGTAATTTGAACAGAGTAAACCTCACCCGTTTACCATTTACCGTTTATAGTTGGCCTTATTATCCAGAGTTTATGACCATTTAGCTACTGGTACAGACCAGGCATTGTTGGCTAATATTAAGGCCATTGGTCTGGACCGGGCTTTAGGGACGGAGCTGGGACCGGTCCTGGGCTATAGCCCCTGTGAACCTCCAACTCAAAAAAGTTATGACTTGCCAACAGATTACATGGGTCGTGTTGGTTGTTGTTGGCTTAATCACGCAAACAAGTCATGTTTGGATTGGGCTATTCTGACCCTCCAACCCGAGCCTGAGTTGCATTGGCATATAGATTTAATTTATACCCTTCTTAAATTAATGATGATAAAATTAAGCCCCCTTTTAATAATCGATGTCAATTTAGTATGTGTAAAAAAAGGTTCATCCATGTGCTCATGTTGGCGAAATGGGATCTTATATCTTATGCTTAAGCAGTTTAGCTGAATTAGATTTTACTGAAATGTTATAAGTTTCTGCAGATTTTACCGGTTATTATCGTGAAATTTTTAACTTAGACTCAACAAAGTTTGTTTCTTAATCGATTATTTATTTAGAGTCATCCTTTATATTTTATTAGGCATGCATACTGTGAAATAACTAGAGATATGAACATTTTGTGAACAAATGAAAATGTTATTTGTCCTAAATCTTAGTTTTATATCGTTTTGGTTTCGTTAAGTTTCTGTTAAAAGATATGAGGTATATAGTTTAGCTTGATTATTATGATCTTTGATAACACTAAATTCCAATATGATCATAGACTCATAGCAGCTTATGCTTTAATGGAATCATATGTATAGCTGTACTAATAGGATGCATAATTCATTTTCTAATCATCTGTTTCTTTGCTTCAACAGCTATCGATCACATGGATTCCTTTTGAAATCACCAACTTCTATTGCTAACTTCTACGATATATAATTGGTTCCAAATGACATAAGTATAACTTAAAAGGTTCTATGTTCTTCTAGATCAGTGATCTAATTCCGTTTATTACTAGCCATATATAAAATGGATATAGGTTTAAAACATCATCAATTCTCTATTACACACCTTTCTGATGACGCTTTGTATGTGATATTCAAGAAACTAGACACAAAGCTTGATCGTGAATCTTTTAGTCTAACTTGTCACCAAATTCTTGATTTTCATGATTCAAATCTTAAATGCTTGGAAATTGATTCCTTACGTCGCCCTCCTACCAATCAGAGCATAAGCTCATGTATGCTTGAGAAGTTGCTGAATAGGTTTAGGCAATTAGAGTCATTATCAGTAAATCTATGTATCGACGTTACAGATTCAGGTTTACGTCAATTGCAAAATTATGGCTCTAGTTTACACTCCCTATATCTTCATGATCTCTTTAATGTCACCAACAAAGGAATTTCTTATATTGCTTCTGGATGTCCACTACTGTCTGTTATCAGTCTTTCTTTTTGTAAAATTACTGACAGAGGACTAAAAGACTTATCAAAATCCTGCAAGTATTTAAAAGAAGTGAATCTTTTTTGCTGTGCTAATATTACTGACAATGGAATTCGGTCTCTCAACCAAAATTGTCGCCAACTAAGAACAGTAAATGTTGGCATGTGCCAAAACATTTCTGGAGTGGGCTTCCAAGGGTGTTTACCTACATTGGCTTGCTTAAAAGCCCATAGTTGCGTATTGAGTTCAACGGGTATTACTGAAATGTTAAGTGGAGGTGGTCTTGAGTATCTAAATCTTGCTAATATTATATGCATTGGAGACAATGGACTGGCTGCCATTGGGTTAGGATTTGCAGCGAATCTTAAGATCCTTGATTTTAGTAAGTGTAGATTTGTTACGGATGAAGTTGTTCTAAGCATTGCAAAAGGGTGCCCGTTGTTGCAAGAGTGGAACTTATCTCGTTGTGACCGTATTGGGACTTCTGGTTGGTATCCAATTGGATTGTATTGTAAAAATTTGGAAAAACTTCATGTTAGCAGATGTTATAACTTCCATAATGATGCATTGCTAGCTTTGGGTAATGGCTGCGAACGTCTACTGGTCGTTAGCATGAAAAGTTGCCCTCAAGTCTTTTCAAGTGTGAAAAACTCATTTAGAACACAAAGAGAGGGCAGGGAGATCATTGAGAGGGAGGTGAGTACAGTTATGCCCTGTTTGGCATTCACAAGACAGCCTTGATTTGAAGTTGTGGGAAGGAGAACTAGAAATTTACGAAGACATGTGGTGTGCTCATTTTATTTTGAAAACTTGTAACATGGCGTATGGTTTATTAAGTTCTAACTTATGTAGTTATGATATATGTGTGTAGTTTTATGATTTTGAACCTTACATTCTTACAACATCAATTGTTGATGTCAAATTTGATGTCCTAAACATTAAACACCAGCCCCCATGTTTTATAAGATTAACATTTCATTTCTTATTCAACGATTTTAAGTTCATGGGATTTTTCATTGAGGTCACGCTTTGCGCCGCTTTGGCGCACCTTTTAGAACTTTGCTTATGCACATTTTACGACGGCATCTTCGGCCTTCAAACCAACAAAATTATTCATTCCCATCCAATCAAAAGATACCCCCATCTTATATCACAAGTTTGAATATATATATATATATATATATAATTATATATTCTCTCCAACTTTCATGAATAAACTGGTATTAATTTTTAAGTTAGAAAATTATGCGTGATATATGATTGGAAAGCTAATGCTTTGTATTTTTATATGAAAAAAAAACGCTGAATGATTTGGAGCTCTACACAAATACTTGTACTATTTTACGACAACATGTTGCTGAATGTTCGAATTTACAGATTATTGTTATATCACATATAATATATCATGCAACCTTTTGTACCCAAAAAACTTAAAAAAACGAAGAAAAAAAAGTTTGACGAAAGTATATGAAAGTGTTCTTCTATTGAAAGATAATTAAATGTTTGTCGTAATCTTGAAAAGTTAATGTTTTGGGTTTTGTATAACAAATGCTCTAAGGGCATTGGTCAAAACACATTCATTAAACACAAACTTTACTTTTAAAATGCAAATTTCATTCAATACACACTAATTAAACTTGTAAATTATCATAATTAAATTAGATTTTTAATTCAGTAAATTCTAAATTTCCTTTTATACTAACGTTAAACCTTGCCTCCAAGGCACTCATTAAACAATCCTTTTATTTTATTAAAAAAATAAGTTGCTAAAAATAGTCTTTCGTTTATTTTCTCTAAAATAACTCACATCAACCAATACTCGTATTAATAATTAAGCCCATTTGACCCATTCTGTTTTTTCACATGGCCCAAGCAAACGTGATAGCCTAGTAATAATAGTATATATATAAACTATAAAGCTAGCCCTGTATTTAGGCTAAAAATTGATTAAAAGATCCCCTATTATCATACGTAACCAGGTATCTAAACTATACATGATTACAGTATATTTATACTCTGCTTAATTGATTGAACTTAGTATATATGTATTGGTAGTTGGTTACTTAGTTTGGCTGTTTTAACTTGGTATATATGTATTGGTAGTTGGTTACTAGACGTATACACTTAAAACGGCAGTGTATAGCGGTAAATAATTATATTTGCAAAATCGTGATTCTGGTTCGACCTTTGATGCATAGCGTGTGTTTTCTAAAATTAATATAGTTTATGTTTTCTGAAAAGTTGTAAAGTTTAGAATCGATCAAACTTAAGTTGTACTGTATTAAACAATACTTACGGATAATTTAAGCAAACTATATTAATTTAAGTTTTCAAGATTCAAAATTTCAAGATTTCAAGAATGATCATTCACTCTCAGTATAGATAGATTAAAACTGTCGTGGTTGGGTTGGATACGGTCGTATGGGTCTAGTCAACAAACTACTTAACCCTTAAAAACAAAAATAAAAAATATAGTGGGTGAGTTAACTGGGTCTAATACTAATCTGTTAAGGTTGCGATTTTTCAACTCGAACCTGAGCCTCAGCCGCATTGCATTGCGACACTGGTTGCAAAGTTGAGATGTTTATTTAATTTGTGTGAGGCATATAGATCATAGTTTACTTATTATGTTGAATTTATATCCTTCTCAAAAGCAAAGATATACCTTAGTGGAGACCGGGAGCCGGGGAGGGTCGTGAACCGGCTCCCCTATCATCAAGTCACCAACTTCCTTCACCTTTTGGCAATTTATCTATTTGATACACTATATAAAGAAAACAAAAGTTTGGCCCTCCCAAACTAGATCACATACAATTCGGTCCTCTAGATAAGGGCCTTTTTTTCTTTTTTTTTATATTTTTTTTTTTAATTATTATTATTATTATTATTTTAATTTCTGCCTATGCTTAAATGATGATAAAATAAAGCCCCTTTGCCTTTAAGAACAAGGCTCATCCTTGGGTTCATGCTGGTGAATGGGGATCCTATATCTTATGTGGAATTGGTTTGCTAGAGATCATATATGCAACTTAAGTGTATAAGTTTCAGCATGTTTTACTGATTAGTATCATAAAAAGGTATAGTTCAGAGTAAAAAAAGTTCATTTAGTGTAATGTAGATGCATGTATTTTAAGATTGGTTCCTATGTAATCTAATTTATCAACAAACTAGTACCCAAACTTCATAACATTCTACTTAATTGGGCATGATTAGACATGAGCTGATACGTTAAGAATGTTGCATGAAGGCAGATTCCACCTACATGTTCACAAAAAAAAAAAAAAAAAAAAAATGTACATTTTGTGAGCAAATAAACTTTTGTGAGCAAATCAAATCACTCTTTCTATTTAATAATATGAGATAGTTGCGCTTGAATTTTATGATCTTGGGTAACTCTAAATTTAAATATGATCTGTGAATTAGATATCATTAAATGGAACAAGTGATTGGATTTGCTCGCAAAATTTATTTGCTTACAAAATTGTATAAAATCTCTGGCTAATAATATGAGAAGTTTACTAGTTTATCTTGGGGAGGAAATTGTATGTACAACTGTACAAATAAAATGCATGTCATTTTCTAATTATCTGTTTCTTTGCTTCAACAGTTATCGATCATATGGATGTCTGCAATAGGCTCTAAATATCATAAGTTCATCCAAAAAGTTTCCATATCCTTCTAGACCATAATTTAGCTCCGTGAACCTAGCTAATAGCCAAGAGATTATCTAAAAACATCACTAGCCATATATAGATATGGATATGGGTTCACAAGATCACCACTCCTATATTACTAACCTTCATAATGACTCTTTGCATCTGATATTCAAAAAGCTAGACATGAAGGTTGATAAAGACTCTTTTGGCCTAACTTGTCACCGATTTCTTGATATTCAAAATTCAAGTTGTAAATGCTTAGAACTTGGCTACAACGGTTCTTCCTTTATGCTGGATAAACTACTCAAACGTTTTAGGCAATTGGAGTCATTATCTTTAAAAGGATGCACATATGTTTTTTATTCAGGTTTATCTCGATTACAACATGCGGCTCAAAATTGCACACTCTTTATCTTGTTCGTGTCTGCGTCAGGAATAAAGGACTTTCTTATATTGCTTCTGGATGTCCATTATTGTCTGTTATCAGTATTTGTTCTTGTGATATCACCGATAAAGGACTGAAAATATTATCAGAATCCTGCAAGTATTTAAAAGACGTGGAACTTCGTCCAATTCACTGTGATAGTATAACTGACAGTGGCATTCAGTCTCTTAACCAAAATTGTCGACAACTAAGAACACTGATTATTGGGTGCTGCCCTGGAATTTCTGGAGTAGGCTTCCAAGGGTGTTCGCCGACATTGTCTTGTTTAATGCTAGCTACTAATTGTGAGCTGAGTTCAACTGGTATTACTTATATTTTAAGTGGAGGTGGTCTCGAGTATCTAAATTTTGGTTCTGTTAAATGCATTGGGGCCAATGGACTCGCAGCCATTGGTTTAGGATTTGCTGCAAATCTTAAAGTCCTTGATTTAAATCGGTGTAGTTTTGTTACGGACGAAGTTGTCTTAAGTATCTCAAAAGGGTGTCCGCTGCTGCAAGAATGGAACTTATCATATTGTGACAAGATTGGGACTTCAGGTTGGTATCCGATTGGATGGTATTGTAGTAATTTGGAAATACTTCATGTGAACGAATGTTATAGCTTTCATAATGAAGCATTGATAGCTTTGGGTAATGGCTGCAAGCGTCTTTCGGTGATTCACATGAAAAATTGCCCTCGTGCCGTTTTTACAGAGAGAGACTTATTTATATCACAAAGAGAGGGCAGGAAGATCATTGAGAGTGAGGTTACTATGATCATCCCCCGTTGGGTATATGCAATATGGCCTTGATTGGAAGTTGTTGGAAGAGTCGAGTGAAGAGGAAAGAGAACCAGAAGTTCGTGAAGACAGGTGATATGATCATTTTATTTTGAAAACTTGCAAGATGGTGTTATGGTTTACAGTATTAAGTTCTCACTTGTTAATTTGGAGATATACATGTAGTTTCTTGTTTTTAAAACTTATAACTTCAATTGTTGATTTATATTTCATGAACAAGGATCAAATGAGAAATAAAATTAAAATGAGAAGGGTAAGAATGAACCACAATCGCATATTTCAGATGTACCTACAAACATAGATGCATCTCCTTTTAAATTTTTCCCCCTCATTTAAAATATGTGGCTAGATCTCTTCCCTATATTTCATTTCATATCCAACAATTTTAGTTTCATGGTACTTCTTTTATTGAGTTCCGAAGTTTACAATTCAAGAAAATTTCGTGTTGTTTTAAGTCATCATGTCGTGTGATTCCCCCTCATTCTAATTCCTAGCCTTTTGTTTATGTTTCAATCTATTGAAATAAGCACTTTATAGGCTAATATAAGTTTAACCTGAATTATGATCAAATGAGAAAGAAATTTAAAATGAGAAAAGTTAGCAAAAATCACCACCACACATTTTAGATGCACATTCAAAAATAAATATATCTCCCTTTAAAATTCTCCTTATATGAAATGTGTGGCTAAAAAACCAAAAGAGAAAACTTCCATTTCCTGGCTCATAACAGTCATGTCCTAGCAATAGGTTTGTATCAGAAAAAGTAGATGAGACACCTTCCACACGATCGAGATTTCCATATGGGAATTGATTGGCACACTCTCATTTGCTATTTGCACACTCAAATATACAAACCATTAAAGCATCATATGATTAATGTACAACTGCTGAATGCACATATTTGAGTGTGCAAATCATTAGCCTTTCCATATAACTTGACATGTCAATGCTTAATGAGTCTCACGAAGCCAAAAAAATAAATATATTATATCTACACTGGCTTTCTTGTTAGTGTTAAAATGTAGCAAGATACATTATATGTAAGCTTAGAATAATTGATAGAGAATCTTGCACCACAACTTGAATTGTAACTTGAATGGTGCCATTGTCATGCATGATGTGCGAAACTAAGCATTTCTTATTGAACATATAAATCATTCCATTTGTTATCCAACAATTTTTTTTTTCATTTGGTTTTTTGGTGGATTAGAGAGAAACAAATACATCAGTCCATGATATTACTTGAAAGTATACCTCAGCTCGTTTATATAATATCCATTGCCTATACTTGCTAACAAATTCTATGTTTCATAATAAATGACCCCTTTGATCACGATTGACACCATTTTTAAGTTCTTTGTGTAAGATAGTTTGTGTTTGATTGAGTAGCAATCCCAAAACTGGGACATACAAATAGATAGTAAACCCTACAATGACATGGGTTTGATACAAATACATAAACATAGATGGGCCTAATACATACAATGAATACATACTACTAACACACCCCCGCAGTTTGAGCGGGAGGACACCGAACACTCAAACTGGTGCGAAATTCTTCAAATAAAGCTGAGGGAAATCCCTTGGTGAAGATGTCCGCAAACTGATAGCGAGAAGGTACATGAAGAACTCTGACTTGACCTGTAGCCACTAAATCTCGAACAAAATGAATGCCAATCTCGATATGCTTGGTTCGTTGATGCTGAACCGGATTCGAGGACATGTAGACAGCACTGATATTATCGCAGTATACAAGTGTTGCTGAAGATACCGGAGTATGAAGCTCTCGAAGAAGATTCTGCAACCAACATGTTTCAGCAATTGCGTTGGCAACCCCACGATATTCTAAAGTAGTCAGTACAATATCATCAACATATAATAAAAGATAAGCAGTGTCAGTCCCCTGATGATAAATAAACAAGGAGGTGTCACAGCGACTATGTAAAGCCAATCCCAAGAACATATGTAGCAAAACGCTGAAACCAAGCCCGAGGAGGTTGTTTCAGCCCATACAGAGATATGCGTAACAAACATACATAATCCGGGTGCTCAGTATCACGGAAACCAGGTGGCTGGTGCATGTAAACAGTCTCAGATAAATCCCCATGCAGAAATGCATTCTTAACATCGAGCTGGTGAACCGGCCAATGTCTAGAAGTAGCCAAACTAAGAACGGTGCGGATAGTGCCAGGTTTAACAACCGGGCTAAAGGTCTCATCAACATCAACCCCCTCTATTTGAGTGCTACCATTCCCGACAAGGCGAGCCTTGTAGCGACTGAGAGTACCGTCAGCCAAATACTTGTGGCGAAATAACCACATACATCGAACAATATTGGTGGTCGTAGGACGAGGTACAAGAATCCAAGTTTTGTTTTTAATAAGAGCATTAAATTCATCATACATAGCATTTAACCAATTAGGATCATGAAAAGCAGCGTTATAGGAACGGGGTAAAGGGGAAACGGTAGACACATGACAAGCGTAACGGGGATTAGGACGGGTAGTCCCGACACGAGAACGTGTAACCTTGGGATGAACTGACGTCGTGGTCGGGGTAGGGTTAGCAACATGGGGGGTCTTGGGAAACGGGGGGTCGTTGGGTGTGTAGGAGAGGTGGGTGGTGGTGGTGAGGGAGGTACGTCCGGTGATGCCACAATGGGAGAAGGTGGTGAGTCTAGTATAGGTGAAATGGGGGAAGGAGGTGGGGTCGGTGATGTAGGATCAGGTGAGGTTGACTGTGTTGGTGGGGTTGGGGTGAGTTTTATAATGTTGGAAATGATGTTAGGTGAGTCATCTAAGAAGTCGTAGGATGGTTTCACAGTAGGTGTGGTGGTGCCAAAGGGAAAAACGGTCTCATCAAAGGTGACATGGCGAGATATAATGATTTTGTTTGTGTTGAGGTCTAAGCAACGATAGCCACGATGCTTGGTGGCATGTCCCAAAAATATGGATGGTGTGGCTCGTGGTCCAAGTTTGTAGTTGGTATCTATATGAGGATAACAAAGACACCCAAAGACACGTAAAAGACGGTAGTCAGGTGGGGTGCCAAACATGCGTGTAAGGGGAATGTCATTATCAATGGCACGGGGAGGTAGGATATTTAAGAGGTAAACAGCCATGTTGAGGGCTTCGACCCAGTAGTTTGGGGGTAGATGGGCTTGAAAAAGTAAGGTGCGTATAAGGTTGTTAATGGTGTGAATCATGCGTTCAGATTTACCATTTTGTTGGGAGGTGCGGGGACAGGAGAAAGGAAAGTGGATCCCATTGTCGTTAAATAATTTATGAAAGTCATGGCTATCAAATTCACCACCATGGTCACACTGAAAGGACTTTATTTCACGATTAAATTGGGTTTTGACAAAGTTGCGAAATAATGTAAATTTGGACAAAACATCAGATTTATGAACTAACGGATAAACCCATACAAATTGAGAATAATGATCCAAAAAGAGAACATAATATTTAAAACCAGATAGGCTCGGTATTGGGGAAGTCCACAAATCCGAGTGAATAATATCAAAACAAGTTTGAACTAAAGTAGAAGAACTGACAAATGGAAGTCGCACGTGTTTGCCAAGCTGACAAGCATGACAAAGCTCGGGAGATTTCTCTTTATTACAAGAAATGGAATTATTTGAAATAACATGACGCAACACTTCACTTCCTGGATGTCCAAGTCGTTGATGCCACGTATATTGACTTGTGAGGTAGGCTTGTGGTATAGGAGATGGCTTGGTGACAAGGTAGAGGTCGCCAGTGCTATCACAGTGGAGCAGCACCTGACGAGTTTGAAAGTCCTTAACAGAAAAACCAAAAGGGTCAAATTCAACAGTGCAATAATTTTCACATACAAACTGACGCACATAAATCAAATTTTTAACAATATTGGGAGTAATTAGAACATTATTTAGGTGAAGAGGGCGAAAAGGAGTAGGCAAAATGCTATGACCAGAGTTGGTGACCGGAATAGTGTGCCCGTCACCAACTGCAACAGATGAATAAATACTATAATTAAAAACATCACTAAGATTATGAACCGAGTTATTCAAATGAGATGACGCACCTGTGTCCATGTTCCAGTTGCCAGGAGCCGGGTCATGAAGAATGGGAGCAGCAAAGGCGTGAGGAAACACAGTTTCTTGACCCATCGATGCCCCTAATGGTCCATTTGTATTCGGTTGAACTGGTGCGCTAGGTGCAGGTCCAAGAATGCCAGGTCCAAGCTGCTGGCCCAAAGAAGGGTTATGTCGAACCTGTTGTTGACCCGTGTAGTGGACTGTCGTAGTGTGCTGACCCGGGTAATGAACCATTTGCTAACCCGGGTAAAGAACCTATTGTTGACCGGTTAAACTGTAGGTGGCAGGGTGCATAGCAGACAGTCCAAAAGCAGTAGGTTGTGGACTGCCAAAGCCATGGGGTTGGTGTGATAGGCCACCGGGGGGGGGGGGTTCATGGCTGGTTCGCTGTTGTAGGTAACTGAGGCGTGATTCCAGGCGTTTGACACCCTAATTTGGCCAGAAGACTTTGTAAAGTTTGCATGTCATTTGGAGTAATATTATTCGAGGAGGAGGAGGATGGCCGTGGACTGTGACCATGCACACCATTGTGCAAAAACCGGCATGATGCTCCAAATCGACAATAGCCTTTGAGATAATTGTTGCACGGCTTGTGTACCTTTTCCGTGGAGTTGAAAGAGCGGCGATTGTTAGACCCGGTGTTGGCCAATAACACCATTGAAGATGATGGTGTGGAATCGGACAAAGGATCTTGGATGCGAGCCTTTTGATGCATCTCCTCCGTGGTAAGCATGCTTCGGATTGTTTTAAGGTCGGGGAAAGGATCCCGATGGGCGATTATGGTGGCCACATTATCATACCTCGCGGGCAAGCCTTCTAAGGCAAAGGTTACTACATCATCATTGTCTAAAGTAGACCCGAGGCTATTTAAAACAGTGGCAATAGACTCGATTTTCCGAAAATATGCATCAATTCCCATGTCACAAGCTTCAAAGATCGTAGCTCCGCTTTCAAGGCGATTGAGCGGGTTCGTTTGTTATCGGAAAATATGGTGGCTAAGGTATCCCATGCATCTTTAGCCATTTTAGGGTTTTGAACAACCAATCGTTGTTGGAGGGTTTTAGAGACCGTAACAAAGATCCATGAGAGAAGGATAGAATCGACCTTCAACCACTCGGCATAATGAGGTGGTAAGGTACTTGTGGAGGCATCCAATGCATTCTTGGTTTCGATGTGATCCAATAGTAGGTTGCCGCGACAAAAGTGAGTGAAAAAGTAGACCCACGATGAGTAATTCATCTCATTCATGTCAAGTTTAACGGGTATTATGTTATTAAGGTTGGTTATCGTCATTAATTTATCAGAAAGAAGGATAATTGGTGGTGGAGGGGGGTCGGTGACCGTCATTGAGAAGGATGTTGGAGATGATGGGGGGAGCAGGAGAGGATGAGAGGGTGAGATGGAGCAGCAGTAGACGAATCAGGGAGAATTGGAGGGTAACGAAGCAGAAGAAGCAGCGGATTAGGAGATTTAGGGTTTTGGTGGGGCGTTTAAGGGTATACAACTGATACCGTGTAAGATAGTTTGTGTTTGATTGAGTAGCAATCCCAAAACCGGGACATACAAATAGATAGTAAACCTTACAATGACATGGGCTTGATACAAATACATAAACATAGATGGGCCTAATACATACAATGAATACATACTACTAACACTTTGTATATATGTATGTTTGTGTGTATATACCTGTTGCTGGATTATAAGAAATGCTTGTACATATTTGTTGGTTTTTACATCTTGTTTTGGGACTTTTAAATTATGTTACTACAAACCAAGGTGAAAAATGATAAATCACATTCTAAGAAAGTCGCAGATGACGATCGACTTTATGTGGCAGCCTTCCTTCAAATAAACGTATTCTTATGCATGAATTAGACATGTATAACAAGGTGTGTCATTAGATAAGTTTGTTCATTGTAATTCATAATGTAATGTATAAAGGGATTTTAAAAAAAGTCATTATTAATATATGATATGAGAGTACAAGGTATCGTGGATACCAAAATAATCACTCACTCACAATAAAAAAAAAAAAAAAAAAAAAAAAAAAAATTGGCGTGAGCCACTGAACCAACTCAAACACATTTGGCTTGTGGTTGGCGTGTTGCATGGTATGAGTTTAGCATGACAACCATTCATATTTTTTGCATTTGGCGTGTTAACCATGTCCCATACCTACTGCTCCAATGAATATTATTTTAATAGTTTAATGTCATTCTGTGAAGGAAGATTTGTGTTTGGAAGTGCATTTTGACAATTTAAAATATTAGAGTCACGACTTCAAATCATAATTCGAAAATGATACTCATTTTTGTCACATATTAATATATATACTAAAAGGCAGGAGCCTTTTTGCAAAACATTGTGCATTAATTGCAAAGTTTCCCAACTTGGCAAGAATAGTACCTGAGGTTCAAGTGGCGCTGTAAAGTAAGTCCAAACTATAAATGCAAAGTTTCACAACTTGGCAAAAACAGTCCCTGAGGTTTAAGTGTCGTTCCAAAGTAAGTCCAAACATTAAATGCAAAGTTTCACAACTTGGCAAAAACAGTCCCTGAGGTTTAAGTGTCGCTACAAAATAAGTCCTTTTAAGCCAATCCCGCTGCATCGCGCGGTTTCCACACTCGTTTTTTTTACTAAATATATAATAGATGTTAGAACTTAGAAGTGTAGCTTTGTGCAAATTTGCAATAATAGTGGGCTGAAGTTTATTAACTCTAACATATGGGCTGATACTAGGCCCAAAAAGTAACACTGAAAATTTATACTCGTACTGTGTAAAACCACATTTATTGCTTAAAACTTTAAAAGTTAAAACTCCCAACAAATTTAAGAAAAACATCTCACGTCCCAAACTTTTTGCAAGAATTCAATGCATCCTCTTTATGTTTTGTTAAGCAATAGAATTTTCCTTGTTGATATGCATTTTTGTAAATCTTAGCAGATGATACTTTGGCGTTCGCATATACTACCTTTTTCTTAAATTTATATTTCACGTTTTCTTTTCTCGTTGTCCCAAGTTAAAAGTCCATTACTAAAAATAGATATGAAAATTTATGAAAATTTGATTAGGTTTACCGTATGTCCGTATTACCCTTACTTTAAATGAATATTACAAAGTTTAAATAAATATTAACTAGCAGGGTATTCGCGCAATGCGGCGGCGGGTACCCTGTGACTAAATTTTCTGACGAACAAATGTTATTTTGTTTTGAGCTGCTGAATTTCAGATTTATGTTTTGAAAGTTTAATTAGATTGTACATTGTGGTTAAAGAGTTGTATATTTTGGTGAACGGGTTAATTAAATTGTGTTATTAATTGGAGTTTTTGACCAAGTAATGGTCTTTAAAAAACTTAATTACCATTAGATGGTATGTTTAAAAATATTGTCCACTCTATAGTATTTATGTCTCATATTTCGTTCTCACTTTTCTTATCAGCTAATAATGCAACAACAACTTTAAAGTACTGTAATAAACATCTACAGAAAAAAGAGAAAGAAAATAACATATCAAATTGAATCAACGTAATCTACTAATACAGTGGCGGAACCAGGAATATATGATGTGGGGGGCAAAAAATTTTTTTGACAATAGCAACAAAATACGGAAGAAAAAAAACTAGAATCGTAATGATAAATTCGAGTATCTTTACTTAGAGATGAATGATTTATAAGGCTTTAGAGTGTTAAATGTTGGGTTTTATTATGTTAGTGGGGGGCAATATGAGTTTTGTAGGAGGGGCACTTTCGAAAAAAGGTTAAAATTAAAAAAAATTTACACTAAAATTTCAACTTTTTCGGCTAGCTACTTGCCCCCCATATTTACTTAATAGATACGTCCCTCTACTAATATAAGGATAACGGCAAAAACACTATACGACCTTGATATGTAGCGTATATAACAGTGTTTCAAGTAGTCAAAAAAACAATAAGAATCAAATTATTATATATACTAAATGTCAGGACCCAAGGTTGTGCAAAAAACGCATTTAATGCAAAGTTTTCCAAATTGGCAAGAATAGCCCCTGAGGTTTAAGTGTCGTTGCAAAGTAAGTCCTTTAACATTAATAATCTTTCGTAACTTGGCGAAAACAACCCCTGAGGTTCAAGTGTCGTTGCAAAGTAAGTCCTTTAACATTAATAATCTTTCGCAACTTGGCAAAAACAACCCCTGAAGTTTAAATGTCGTTGCAAAGTAAGTCCTTTAAGCAATCCCGCTGCATCGCGCGGGTTTTCCAACACTCGTTTAAACTAAATACTATTCTGCAAAACTAATTTAATCACGAATTATAGAATAGCCGAACGAAGATTTTATAACTAATTAAACACACCACA
The DNA here is from genome assembly GCA_019973895.1 of Chrysanthemum seticuspe. Taxonomy (NCBI): domain Eukaryota; kingdom Viridiplantae; phylum Streptophyta; class Magnoliopsida; order Asterales; family Asteraceae; genus Chrysanthemum; species Chrysanthemum seticuspe. The sequence goes on along the minus strand of BPTQ01000009.1, from coordinate 86,807,235 downwards.
AGTAATCATACTATCATAGATAACGAGTTGGGCGTCAGTCCGTCGCGTTGCGACGGGACATTGTATTCATATCTTTCGGGATTGTTATGACTTTAACAGTGTTATGATGTTTAACTACGCAATAATATTTTAATACTACAAAACTTGTTAGCTACTACGGAGTATACTTAAAAACAATACACCATAGAAACTCCAAAAACAAAAATATCACCAACGTTTACTGGGCCTAATACCAACACATGTGAAGGTGATGGGCTGTTTGGTGGACCAAAGTCAGCCTATTAACATGCAAAGTCCAAAATGACACAAAAAACTGGGCCAACGTTTTGTACTATTTACGGAACGGCATGCAAAGTCCAAAATGACATAAAAAACTGGGCCAACGTTTTGTACTATTTACGGAACGGCGCCGTTTTAAACGGCGTTTAATATATATAGTAATGATTCAATGTCACGGTGCAAAACTAATGCGTACATTATTTAATTTAATCTTTAATGGGCTTATATGAAAATGGAATGGTTAGATTGACAAGAAATGGTGCGTGGATTAGTATATAAGATGAGACACAAATACCATAGAATTGTCAATAGTTTTGAACATACAATATAATGGTAAATAAGTTTTTTAAAAGCCATTACTTGGTTAAAAACTCGTATTAATTGTATATGTTGAATAGTGTGTTTTTAGTTTTATTTGTATTTGTACATTGTGCTTAGGTAGTTGTATATATTGGTGATGAGGTGTATTAATTGTATGTATGTAAGAAATAGTATTTGCTTAAAATCAATTGTGTTTTACATAGTTGTACATTATGTTTTATAAGTAGTACTAGCTTAGAGACCCGTTCACACCGGGTTATTTTTTAAAGAAATAGATAAATGAGATGATAATAAAAGTAATAACGTAAATTTGTTAAATTTAAAATATGTGTGAGTCACAATCGATTTACAACCATCGTGTTACCAATCTAAAATAGATTGATTCGAACATAAAATGATGTGTGATTTTAATGATCAATTGAGTTGCTAACAAACCTTGTAACATTAAAAATAATGAACCATAGTATAATATAACGTGATTACACCAATGATACATACATGATACAACATGAACCTTGTTCAAAGACCTTCAAGTACTTCTTTATAAACGACATTTGTTGTGGTTTTGGAGAGATTACCATCTTGATCACAAACGACAACCTTCAAACCCCGCTTGCTTTTTACTCTTGATACGGCAACGTACAGTTGTCCATGTGTGAACACAGGAATGGGCAAGTACAAACCAACTTCAGAAAGCGATTGCCCTTAGCTTTTGTTGATTGTCATGGCAAAAGATACTGATATCGGATATTGTTTCCTGACAATCTTAAGAGGCAAATGCTTATCTGACGGAGTAATCCTCAACCTTTCAAACACATGTTTCATTCAATACAACTTTAACCCGTTTGAACCGTTTCATCACCAAATAAAATGCTTGTGATCTTCCAACAATTAATCAACTACATGTTTTTATGGTTATAAATGAATGAATATATCAAGTACAAAAGAAAATTATAGTACCTTTTTACACATGATGATCTTTGCTTCTAACTCAATTACATATATAGATATGTATATCATAAAAAAATGATGTGAATAATTGAAAGAACAATCACTTAATCATCACATCAATTTTAATCATTAAGATGTTCATGTGTATAATTGAATATATGAAAAATTTAAAAATACCTCGATAACAAGTCGGAAAAGCTATCCAATGTCTAAACATGAAAATAAATATACACGCATTAAAAAATCTCCGGTTAATAAATAATTCAATGTAGAAACAATAAAGACCAAAAAGATGAGACATACATGCGTTAAAAAAAACCAAAACGGGCTTCCTGTGATTGGCCTCCCTTCAAACTCAACACTCAGCATAACTCCCATCAACCATATCCTTACAAACCCCTTTCTGGTCATACCCTCCAACACACACCCCAGGTGAAACCTTCACCGTAACTTGTGTTGGGTTTTACTAATCATAACAATTATAGAAAACAAGTAAACATCATCAAAGCATGCAACGGAAGTAATAGGAATAATACTTGTAAATTAATTAACCGAATTAAAAGTATATGCGTACCTTTTGCGAATCAATGCAATTAGGGTTTATGAAAACCCCAAATTAAAATCAAGTACCAAGAAACCTTAAACCCTAATAAATTAGGGTTTAATACAATCGACTACACTAAAATTGAACACCCAAGTTACCAACACAAGTGCATTGGCCATTCGTTCTTGTACACACGTATTAGTAGCGAATCAATGAGAAAAGATAGGTTCTTGATCACAATAGATTAACCAAACACCTTTATTATGCTCAAGGTCACTCGTAAATCCCTTACAATGGGGATTCACTCGTCGACCAAGAACAAGAGGGAAGAAAAGAAGAAGTTTGACCTTCTAATGAAATCAAGTGTACCAAAGGATGAATACATGGGGATGTATTTATAGCCTTATGGTAGATGTCAAGATTACTATAGTTTCCGATGTGGGATTCTATAGTTTCGGCCAAAAAAAAGCCCAAAAGAGGGTTCCTAAAACCTTCTCTTGGCTTGTTAACTTTTCTTCATATCCCGTTGACATTTAACGACCGATAATCAAACTTCGTTAAATATTAACTATCGTTAAGTATTAATTTGTAATCAATAATTAAATATTACATTTAATATATTAATTATTATTTACATTGATTCTCATACGTAATGTGTGCAATCCCGAAGTCTCGAGTTCGAATCCGGTCATACGTATATTAATAATTATCCATAAACCTTTCAGCTCCCACTTGGATATTATTTAATATAGTAATGACATTGGTTTAGTCTAGCCTAACACGCCAATGCCCCCAGATTTGAACCGAGTGTGGTTTCCTTGGAAAAACCATTTTAATGATTCATCATTAATACTTATCCTTTTACTTCTAATACTTCATTAACTGTGAATATGGATCAAGTCATTTCACAAGTTAATATTTTTGTTTCTCGTTATATCTGATTGAACAAGGTTACCAAATCATCTTAACGTATTCCAGATAGATCTTAGGTAAGGCCTTACAAACATCTTGTCAATCCTACGAGGGGCCCAAACAGTATTATGCTTTGAAACAAATTCAAAAGAGCAAATTCTCTTGACTACAAGCAAAACTCATGAACTTTGTAACACTTCTGAAAATAGCCCTTATAACCACCTTTTACGGATAGCGTTAGACTATTTCACACAAGTGTACTACATTCATAACAGTTATCTGGTATCTCAAGTCTGAGGATAAATATCCATGATTTACTTAATGACAAGGATCCATAAAGTACAATCATATTAAGTTGGGATCTGTCCTATATTCAATTCATTGAATATCATGTGAATTTGGCATGTCCCACGCATCAATATACTTAAAGTGTATTCTACCAAAACTCAGATTTGTCTTAATTCAATGACATTCCCACATCATTGATCGACAACGGACTTTTAGAATAACATAAGTTATTCACGGAGTAAACATGCAAATATAGGATATAATATTAAGAAAATAAAAAATAAACATAACCAATATTTTATTTCATTTAAATAATATTTGTTCAAAACATCCCTTATCCAAATACTAAATAGATCAATGCATGATAACACTTGTTAATGAATTATGTCTCAAGTAATGACAATCATACTTGTTGACAAGGCATAATTTCAACTAACTTTAATCTATTGGAATTTTGAGAATACTTATTTCAAGAATTCAACTAGTGAAGTTCTTGTATGTGTGCATTCAAATAACTTGATATCGCCACATAATTTTTCATAAAGTGTGTGACATCCTCAACCACCAATTTATGACAATCAAACTTTCAAAAAATTTAAAGTTTAAAGTATTCTTATTCTTTATTGTATAATGCAACTATGCTCTTAGTTGAGCATAACTAGTTCACATGGCTATTTACAAGGATGAAATCCTACCATGACTAGTATTGAGTGTCATCTCAATTAAACCAGCATCATTGTATACAAACAACAATATGCTCTTTAAAATTTTCGTAAACTTCAATATCTACAGTGTAATGTTTGATGCCTTCCAAAACTTTCAAGTTTGTTGGCTATGACAATTACGCAACATTTGCTGTATTGCTCATCCATAGAATTTTGAGAGCAATTCCAGGCTGAGGAATGTAATTCTAGATTCAAACATATTCTATTAGAATATTCATTACACCATTTATCTAATAACTTCATTAGATATCAATGTTATCAAATCATCTTGCATTCAAGCATGATACAAGAACAACATGATGTACACGAAAAATCCTTGTGTCAAACAAAGATTTAATTCATGTTATACATATCCATTTTCCAAATGATATATCATGTTCTATTAGACTCATTTATTTTTACCGCACATGTTTATTAATAATAAACATATATTCCAAGGTTGTATGTCTTATTTTCTAAATATTTTAAGTGAAGTTACATTCCCAACTAAAACTTACCATTTAGTTTAGATGGAATGTTACTACCCACAACATATAAGATTTAAAGAAAATAAACATAATACTCCCACTAGCTTTCAGAAATATTTAGAAATTATCTTATTTTAATTTTAAACCAAAACTTGGATTTAATAGTTAAACATAAGAATCGTTTCCTAGATGCATGCATATATCCATTCATGGATTCTTGCAGTTTGTACATTTCCAAAGATTATGTGAATTCATAAAACTTCTTTCGATTTCTTATCGTCCTCGCAAAAGCAATCACACAAGAAATAGTTTTAATATTCCATTGTCATTTTTCATATTAATGAAAATAAGTATGACAATTATAATCATTATATATTTAATGTGCCAAGGAAAGAATATTCAATCACAGTTAATTGCTTAAGTGTGATTAATAATCTTGTCACAAGTCATGCATTAAACGCATGTACAATATTGTCCATATGATTTCTATACAAAGATTTAAACCACTAGAGTTTTCCTTCCTTTGAAGAAACTCATCTTTATTAAGATAAACAAGTTTTCAAAGTTGATCACCTTTTTGGACAACATCTTAACATTCATAGTATGAATAATTTACCACAATTCAATATTAGGTAATATATTATTATGATTAATAGGTTTACCATGATCCTGTAATTCATATTTCTCATCATATCAAATATTTGTGTAGGATCGTTATTTTTATGTGTTTGATGATTCGGGTGGTCTTGGGAGATCAAAATACATGTTTGCCATTAGAGAGAGAAAGTTAGAGAGTTGGTGTTTTCTTGGTAGAGAGTTACTTCACAAAATGTAGAATATTAGATTGAAAGCACCACCCCTTCCATGGATGGAAGGGGTATTTATACTTACAGACTACACGACCTCCTATCGGCCTGTGGATCAGGGATACAGTGGGTAAAGACCCGTCCTTCCTCCACGGTGTTACACTACGCTAAACTACGCTACTAAATAACTAATAAACTACTAAACAACTAAAATAACGACACGTCTACGAGCTAACTTATGCTAGATCATAATTGGGGTGACCGACACTTTAACATGGAATTTTCTAATTCCTAACAATCTCCCCCTAAAATAACGACACCCCATGTTTTACATTTCGAATCCTAGCATTCTATTCTTGACATCGTTCTTGAGCTCGTAGACTTGAATTCTTCACTTTCTCAATCTTTGTGCTTTAGTAGCGATTCTTCAAAGTCCGCACTGATTTGTACTTTTAGTGGAGGCCTTTAACTGATCCACATCTTTGATGATCTTCGAGCTTTCTTTGAGATCATCAGCCACAGTAAATCTCTGGATCACCCTTTATTGTGTTGCCATCATGTGAAGTTGTGACTTTCGGACCGACATGCTCACACTTTTGAATCATGACATCTTTCCATCAGAGAAGCGGAAGCCTTACTGGTTCATGATATTTGCAGCAGCGTAGCAGAAGCATAGTATTGAAATATCAGAGCCAGGTTATGTAGATATGCACCAGTCATGATTTCTTCAATTAAATGTGGATGCTGTGAGCATGCGGCTTTGGATTGACTCCTCAATTCTGATCAGCTGCAACCGTCCAAGTGTACCTGTAAACAACAGTTAGCAATAAAACATACGAAAGTGTCTTTGACCACTTTCGTTGAATTGAGGTACACGGCCCACGGTTCCCCGTTGATCAGTACAAGTACTGCCTGTGATCAGGTAGGATTCCTAAGAATCTCCTTGACAGGGTTTCGCTGCTGTTCTAGCTGTTCTCAAACCGGAACGTCTCAAAGAAGACAACACGGAGTGAGTGAACCAGCAAATTGAGATTCACTGATTGATGAAAAATGATTTGAAAAACAATCGCGTATTGCTTGAAGAAAGAGTTTTACAATACAACGAAGGTTTTATGAGAAAGATCAATTTTCAATCAAAATACTTTTTGTATTAGAGAATGAGTACACATTCAACGTGCTAGTGAAAAGAAGAGATTCGCACATCGGCCGGTTTTTCTAAAAGTATTTTTCAATCAGAGATACTTTTTGAATTTTGAAAACATAAGTACACATTCGACGTGCTAGAGAAAAGAAGATTTGCACATCGAACGGTTTTTCCAAAAGTATTCGTCAATTCCATTCCTGGACCAAGGTTGATTCAAGACTGAATCGCCCCATTGTTTCTATCCAGTTGTCACAAGTTTGATCTTACGAGAAGATCTCACATGTCACCCACCAAGAGCTTGTTTGATGTTGGCTCTAGAAGGATTTCCATCTTCATCGTGAATATTTTCATATCACTCGGATGTTCTGGCAATACCACAAGGATAATGCGTAGGACTCTTAATATGTACTTACTTTCCACATTGTGTGAAACAGCAAGTCTTCAATAATTTAGTGTCCTAATGAGATATTGTGGATGATCTCTTGGCTCTAGACTCAATAGTGCACATTTGGTTCCTGTGTCGGAGACTAGGGAGAGGGTCTCCTTCTTCAATATCAACAATATCTAAGAGAGAGTCGATAGATAATTTCGGTTCCCCGTGAGAATGAAACAAGTCCTTTTAAGAGGAACTTGAGTGGTTTGGAAAGTTGAAGTGCAGTGCGTCACTGGGTCCATGACGTCTTGTCTTCAATACCAATGTTACCTTAGTAAACACCAGTAGCATATGAATTTGAACCCGGTTACTGCCCTAAGGTTGAATTATTGGAGGGCTATTTCTTTTCACCCTTTTTCATATTCATTTCTTTTTCATTCTTCAACCCCTTCAGTGCTTACCGAGACTTCATTACTAGAACCTTGTTGGGTTTATTCCAGTACTAGCTCTGTCTCAGTCCGCACTCTTCCCATATTCTCATTTTTCTCCTTTTTTTTCAATATACCTAAGGACTCTACACTATCTAGTGAATTGTCCCTGGGTAGATCCCTCCGGTTCTGGCGGATCGTGGGAACAAATACCTAACCTAACCATCCTTATAACACCATGCATAAAGTAAATTGGTCGGTCTTTTGGTATTGTTCTTTCTTTCATGAAACCAATTGAAAAATCATTTGGAAAAACAATCAAGGTACTTGTGATACGAGATCAAAGCATTTTGTACCTTAATAGTTTTGATCATTTAGAAAACCTCCCCCTCAACATGTGCGTATGATTTAGAAATTGTTTAGCACAAGGAGGCTAGAGGACTTTGAAATATTTTCTTTGATCACAATTTTCATACGAAAAAGCCATTTGATTTTCATGGTAAAATTCTCCCCCTCAATATGTGCATAGGATATTTGAAATCATTTTTATCACATAGAGGCAAGAGTTCTTTTGAAGCACATCCACGATTACAAAAGCCATTTAAGAAGCCCATTTTAAAACACAATCAAGGTACTTTATAATCTCTTTTTAAAAAAACTTTTGTACCTCGATGGTTTTGCTCCCCCTCAATATGTGCTTCGAGATTCGAAAGCGTTTAGCACATACGAGAGAGCAGCCTGCACAATTGAATCCAAACGATCACCTTTTATCAAATTTCATTATTAAATTACAAATTCTCCCCCGATCAAAAATATCAAACCCTTTGAGATTTTGGATCCCAAGTGATTTAATACGGTTTATAAAACATGGGAGAATATGTGGCCTGGTTTAAATACTCATCATGTTTTTGGATAAATCCTCCTCCTCAACATGTGCATTGTGTATGAAATCGTTTGGCACATGGAGGCAGGAGTGCCTTTAAAGGACTAAAACCAATTCCATTTAAACAGATTTGAGATTTAAATCACGATCTCTCCCCTGATCAAAAAATTCAAACCAACTGAGATTTGTGATCCCAACTGATTTAAATCATTTAGAAAAATTTGGGAAAGACGTGGCAAGATTTAATTTTTGAAAAATGACAGATAAGGACCAATTTAAGACATTAAAGATTGTTAGTGTCAGGTATGATAGTTTTTTAAGAGATCTTTTAGTAAAATAAAACAATTTCACAATCAAACAAGAACAGAAAAAATTTCATTTTGAAAGACCTTGATTCTAAAGAAAAAATCATACCATGACATAACATTAAATCTTTAGATCACCACTTATATTGTACAAAGCGGAACTTTTGTGAAGAAATATCGTTTGAAAATATTTTATTTTAAATCACACTCCCCCTCAATCCATGACCGTAGTCGATAATTGAGTGACTCAAGTTTTGATAACATGAAGTCCGGTGATTTTCAAAAATTAGTCCAATATATTTTCAAAACAATATTTTCCATTTTAAAAACAATTTAATTCAATTTACTCAAAAATTGTTTAAAAATGGTATCCTGCACAAAGATTCGTTAGGTGGTTGAGAAGCTTCTGTTGTTGCTGTAGGGCTTTGAAGAAAAACCGTCTGCAAATGCAGTGAGACTTCTTCTTACGTTGTATTTTGAATGCCAACTGAGGTCCAATTAAGCTCCGTTTCTTCACTTGCTGAAGAAAACCATCTGCTGATGCAGTAAGACCTCTTACGTTGCATTTCATGCCAACTCTCCATTGAAGTCCAGTTAAGCTCCGTTTCTTCATTTGTCAACCCAAGATATAGTTACCCTTTCCTTTCGGCATCCGATCATCTTCAATTGTGGGATCCGGATCGGGAACATTATTATATACCAATATACCTGCATACGTTAGTGAACACACACAGATATATGGTGGTCGACATCACCCAAACAGCAATCGACTAATAAAATTCAATGTAACATATCAATCAGATCATATAAATGTATGGGAAAAATGTGTTACATCAAACTCTAATCATCTAATCCTAGCAATCATATCCTAGGCACCTAGTCCTTCAACGTAGGTTAACATCATTTTTAATTAAGCATATTAGGATAATTAAGAAAGCCCGTTAGATGATATAGATTTGAAAACATTATCCCCCTCAATCAATGACTCAATTTGTGAAAAGTTTAAAAGTGCTGAAGTCATTGATTGAGTTTGCAGATTTAATAAAAACTCTGAAACTGATTGTTGTTAAAGCAACTCATTCTACCACCATTTTTGGAAAACAACAAATATTTTTCTAAAGAATTTTAGACGGAAAAACATTTGTGTAGGAACAGCAGTCCTTCGACATACTTTCCTTGTTTGTTTTTAGGATAAGTGCACGAAATATTTGAAAAATTGTTTTAGCGTAGCACTTTCCTTCCATGAAGAGCGGGTTGCTATCTGAAATAATAGCAAGCCATTGTTTAAGCACGGGTTACAGTCAGAAGTAACTGCAAGCCATATTTAGAGACATGTTTAGAAAAGAATATTTACACCTCCTGCTCGAACTTCATCTATGGTCCCGTGCCATTATTGAATGACATTTCTAAGACCGTAGATGTTATCGATACCAGAAGACATGTCTTGAGAAAACATATTTTTGGTATTTTTCAAAATTTTCTGATTTTTATGGATTTTTGTTGGTTTTATATTTTTCTATTTTCTTTTTGTTGGTTTTATATTTTTCTATTTTGTTTTTCGAATAAATATTTACAAGGATAGAATAGATGATATAGTTAAAGAAGATGATGATACGAGTACCGAGATAAGGATATCAAATAGCCCCGTTGTAGAAGATAGAAGTCATCATCTCTTAAACATTCACCACCAAAGCTTTCGAGGCTCCTGAATTGAGAGAAATTGAACCATCCGAAAGTGAGACTTTGGCAGCTTCCCCCAAACCGAAAATCCTTTAGTTGAGCAGATTCGAAGCTCTATTTCAAGCTTGCTTTAGCCAGGTGCACAAGGTAGCACGCCATTATCATAAATCCCGCTGCTCCATTTAAGAACTATAATCGAGGATCTCCATTCGGGGTTATATCATCCAATAGAAGAACAGCAAAGTTTCATCCCACACTTAAATAGTCTTCTCAAATTTCATAACCACTGAAGTCTGACGCAATCCATTCCAAAAAGGTGTCAAGAAACCACTTCCCCCAAGTAGTTGAATTGATGCAGTCAATCTCTTAGACTAGAGCTCACGAACCCGAATACACATACCCGAAGACAAAGAAACTTATACCATCGAAGTAGCAGATTAAGTCCAATAGCCAAAGAATAACCCCGATGTATACTTTTCTCTCCCCTGAAGAAAGTGTATGAAGCTCAAGAACCCGAAGTACCCGAATGCCCAAAGAGAGAATAACCGATAACATTGAAGAAGCAGGCCGAATCACTGATTATCTCTGCGGGTGACAATCTCTGCGGATGTCAACACCGGAATAAGTGATTATATCTCTGAATCACAGATTAAGCCCTCAGGTAAAACAGCTGAGCATCCCCAATGTACACAATCTCTATCCCCTGATGATTGTGATAAAATCAAAATCATCACACACTTGTGTACCTCTTTCATCTTCAGAAACTGACTCTTCCATCTCTTCCCCCACGTCGTTGGAATAATAACACAAAAGCCTTCATGAGTAAAACCTTGAGTTTCTCTGCGGTCATGACATTTGTTTTACCGGGATATCTTCAATCACTTAGAAGAGTTAAGTTCATCAAGTTTACTCGTCATGAGTCAAACCTTGAGTTTCTCTGCGGTAATAACATTTGTCTTCCCGGGATATCTTCAATCACTTAGAAGAATTAAGTTCATCAAGTTTACTCGCTTTGTGTTTATATGTGAGTCTCCTTTCTCCTTACTGGTTTTGACACTTCAGAATCAGCAACTCATTGTAAGCCCGTATACTAGAAATTTGTTGAGAAGAACACTTGAACTCTTGTGGGAATCAACTTGCCGAAGTACATTGTGAGCAAATCTAATTGGGGATTAAATCTGACATATCACTTTCCCCCAATTAGTGCTCTCCCCTAAACTGACAATGCCCGGGATATGAAGAAGTCTTTGGATAATCAAATGTAACTCGTCTTTAGTCTTCTAACATGCAGCAGAAAATTGTAGAACAGACTCTAGACTCGACCTTCTTCAATATTGTCCAGTTGGGGAATAGATAATTAACATCTTCAACTTACACCAAAAAGCATCCCACCAAAAAGCATCCCAATTAACTTACATCTTGCAAATCCCCTTAACTAAAATCTCTCCCAATCAAACAAGAACAGAAAGATGTTCATCAAGGAAATCAGCAATCAGGCCGCAATGAACACACAAGATGGTAACACCAAACTACCAATCACATCAAACAAGAACAGAGACATTGTTCGGAATCATCATGTTGATGTATACGTGAAGCATTAACCGGAAGCACTTTGTCGATAAACTCATCAATCCGAGTGAAGATGTCAACCAACGACTCTTAGAAGAGAAAAACTCCATGTGAAGATGACCCGATAAGAAGAAGCTCGGTTCTTACATGAGTTTAGAGCCGTATGACCATTTATATTCTCTAATATCAATCAATAATGCAAAAAATTCACACTTCTTCTCCCCCTCAAGAATTGCATACGGAGATGCCATTCTTGATTAAACAAGTGAACATTATCCAAATGTAGTCTATTCACACTTCTCCCCCTCAAAATCAGCACAGGATGTCGTCATCGTCATTATAGATGAGAAAGTGGAATCAGAAAACAATCAACAGTAGCCCGGTTCACTTGATGACTGAAGCGCATGGAAAAAGTATGAAGCATGTTGATGAGAATGGTCATAATAATAAGATTTCTCTTCTTCCGAAGATAAAGCGCACTGACACGTACACTTTTCTTTTCTTTGAGGAAGGAGGCTTGAACTGTTGTGTTCAAACGTCATAAGAAGATTTCTCTTCTTTCGAAGATAATGTGCACTGAAACGTACACATTTCTTTTCTTTAGAGTACGAGGCCTGAACTGATGTGAACAGACGTCATTATCTCTCTCTTCTCAACTCTCTTAGCAAAACATGTAATCATCACCATTATCATTCAGTAGGCTTTTTGTCGTGACAGCTGATGGAGATGACCCAATATGATGAATTTGACCCTGAAGTAAACTAACCTGAACTCGTGACTTAAACTTGCACATATGTAACAAAGAGCGGTGCTGAGACTTCATGCCCATTTGAATCTCTAAGTACTCTATACTCTTCAACCAACCAACCATCGAGTAATAGACGTACATTACCTTTTGAAAATCCACAATTGAATGTGACACTGAGCACTACAACGTAACTCCTTTAAGTGATAGTTATTTTGTAGTGGTAAGAGCCCAATTCCCCCAAGTGGTAAAAGAAAAGGTAAAAGACACCCAACAATAACTAGATTTCCAAGTCTTCATTTTTAATGATAAGCTTGAACAAGGATCATGAAGAATCTTCATCCATCCATCCCCGATATCTTCAGATACTAAGTACACTCGCCCGTGATATTTTACTTCAACCTCAAATAAATAATAGTGAATTAACTCCGTTGACACATCTTCTGAACTGCTCAAATCTAGCCTTCTTTGATATTTAAATGAACTTTGATAATGGTTTCATCCCGACCATGGTTTAATGAGCATAACCCCGTAAAACTTTGAAGTAACCAAACCGCCATGATGAATATCCAAACACACATCCAATTCATGAAGTACACCCTTTTATCCCTTCTTCGAAACAGAACCCGTAACACCAGCATCAGAAGACCCCGAAATACGCTTTCCTTTCTCCAAGATGGTTCCATCATCACGGGATTTTACTATTTTATAGTTTAAACCGAGAAATAGTTTCTTTCGCGGGATTTTACAAAACCAAGAATAAGCCGTATGATAGTTCCGGAAATGCACTTTACTATTACAAGGATGCTTTCATAGTCACGGGATTTTACAAGTCTATGATTTAAACCGAGAAATAGGTTCTTTCGCGGGATTTTACAAAATCAAGACAAAACCGTAAACAATGTTAGCTTGAATATGTTATGACAACTTTGGTTTTGGTGAATATCTGTTTTAGGAGAACATGCAGCGGTTCATCAACGGTCCATTATCCAACATCTACAACATCAACAACCATCCAATCAACACTTTGGTAAACACAACATTCACGCATTCTGTCGGCTATTGTAGTGACCACATGGAGAATTAAACCCGATATGCCAAACTTGATCATGAAGTAAAACTCCCCAAATTTGTTACTTAAACTTGTAATAATTCTTGTGAAGAAGAAACGGTGTACCCAATGTACAAAACCTCTTGACATTCTCAACTGAGTGAGACACCGAAGTGATAGTTACGTTGTGGGTTAAATGAGAAAGAATCACAACCGTACCTAAATAGCCAAGTCTTTATCACACTCTATAAATGCCCAAACAAGTCATCTTCGCGGAAGGGTAGAAAGAAAGAAGACGAAAATAAGTAAACGCGCCCGGAAAACCTCACTTCAAATCCAAATAAGACATGCCGAACAAACAATCCCATAGTAAATCTAGTTCCAATCAATTCAAACCGTGACAAAATACCCTTCGTGAAAATGCATAACCCAAAATATCAAATCGTATAACACAACGAACCTCATCATCATACCTCATTACACAAATGTCAACCATTTAGCAAAATGTAATACCAACATTAGCTGTAAACACATGCATCATTCGTTGATAGTAAATGACCAAACTTTGTTTCATTAGTGAACAAAGTCCATCATGATATTCACCGACCTCCTCAATAAATTAGCACCACATTATTGCATCAAGGCTCAATTGGAGAATAAGTTCGGTTCAACCTCAATTCATATACCCGAGCCATTAATAATTCATGGACTCAAAACTATCACACAAATTTCAAAGTATCTCATAACATTGATATCAATTATCACAAATAAGAATACTAACAGTTATCCAGTGATACCCGTTAAATGAATCTCGGCCCATTACACCAATGTAGAACACATGTCCATTTACAATGAATCCATACCAACTAATATACCACGTGATCCCCTTTTCATCCGTCAAAAACCCAATCAGCCCAAGTGAGTTATCTCTCATTAACCATATCATTGTTTCATAAAAGCCCATTATCCAAATCTTGCAACCCTAAACTTTAGGGGGTTATAAAACGCACACCATACACTTCTCCCTAAAATCTTGAAACCCTAATCACAATATCAGGAAAAAAACTTCGCCTCCCTCACAAAAATACTCTCCTAATTACCTTATCAAATCCCCAAACTTTCTCACCCAAAAATACCACGCCTCCTTCCTAATACTTATCATCAGTCAATACATTCCAACAAAAACCATTTGCTCCTTTTCTGCTTCATATCAAGACGCACATATGAACATGTGAAATCACGTGCACAAAACCATAGGGATGGTTTGTTATGTGATGGCCACAGAGATGGCAACGAGAAAGATTTGACCAAGTAGAAAGATTTGACCAAGTAGCAAGGTAGGTATTAATCTTGTATTTGACTCATAACCGAATCTCTCCTTCCTCATTTTACTTTGACAATCACGAATCAAAAGGAAAGTGGTAACATAATTGTTATTAACTTCCTCTTACATTCGGATATTAGCATAGAATAGACAAAGAAAAATGAATTCAGTGATGATAATTTCGTGAATATTGATCTTTGAGGTCAAGATAAACACAATGATTTATCACGAGATGATTCTGAGAATTGGAACTCTTTTCCAGCGTCATTTCTTTTATTATTACTTATGTTCTTGAGTCGGATCTGTGATGTTGTAAGTCAAGTGTTTTGGATCGATGAGATCATGATGAACATACATGAGCCTTGACACAAACTGAGATTCTTTATGCTAATAATTTTTGCTTTTGGATCCGTTTAGTTTACATTAGTAGTCGAGGGGTTTAGGATGGATTTTGAGATTGTGTTGGTTTACTTTGATTTGAGTCGAGACTATAAGTTGTTTCATTTCCATTCGTATTCTGAAGTATATCAATGGACTGATGATGGATGACACAAACTGAGGTCTATGATTAATATGGGTAGTGGTATTGTAATTTTGTCGAGTTGTTTTGGTATTTGGTTTGGTCTTGTGGTCTAGTCATTTAGCTCTTCATCTATTCTTTTCTGTCAAGTCAAGTCGCTAGTAGGCATATGACAAGTCGCTAGCACTAAGTCGCTAGCACTAAGTCGCTATTGTCAAACTCAGTAAGTCGCTACTTCAATAAGTCGCTACTTCTTGTATTTCACTTCACAAGTCGCTATTGATCTGACAAGTTGCTAACAGACATAAGTCGCTATATCTTTTGACTCAATAGTCAAATGAAAAACAACAACAGCTTCCACAAGTCGCTAAATATATTTTTGACTCAAAAGTCAAAAAAAACAAAAAGGACCACAACAACTCGCTAAGCTATTAGACAACTCGCCATTGACCAGGTCAACCCATATTTAAAAGGACAAATCGCTAGGATACAGGTACAATGAATCTGGACGTTTTTGACAAGTCTCTACCAAGAACATGAGCTTAAACCTCTACGAAGAACATCATTAACACTAGCAGCAGATAAAGAACCCAAAACAGAACCAGTACATGTAAAACTGCAAATGATCTCATTTCGAGTATAAAACCTTTTAAGACAAGAAATCATTTTAATAAAACAGTTTTATCAACCCATAAAAAATTTATGTTCAAATCAGCTTAACCACAAAATAAAGCCGAATCCATATCAAATCTGCTTTAAGACGAGTACAAGATACCATACGAGATAAATAGCAACAAAACCATGGCCAAACATCACAAACCACATATTAGACGAGTACAACATGCATCAAAAACCACTCAAAAACCGTATGAATCATCAAGCACAACATAACCTTGGCTCTGGTACCAATTGTAGGATCGTTATTTTTATGTGTTTGATGATTTGGGTGGTCTTGGGAGATCAAAATACATGTTTGCCATTAGAGAGAGAAAGTTAGAGAGTTGGTGTTTTCTTGGTAGAGAGTTACTTCACAAAATGTAGAATATTAGATTGAAAGCACCACCCCTTCCATGGATGGAAGGGGTATTTATACTTACAGACTACACGACCTTCTATCGGCCTGTGGATCAGGGATACAGTGGGTAAAGACCCGTCCTTCCTCCACGGTGTTACACTACGCTAAACTACGCTACTAAATAACTAATAAACTACTAAACAACTAAAATAACGACACGTCTACGAGCTAACTTATGCTAGATCATAATTGGGGTGACCGACACTTTAACATGGAATTTTCTAATTCCTAAAAATTTGAGATATTCTTGCGGATCTATGAATGAGAATTCCATCATCTTGATGTCTATCATATTTGACCTCATCATGATATTTACTAGTGTATTTTAGAAGATTATGTGTTTTGTAATTGTAATTTAATCTCTTCAAGATCTAAACAAAACTCCCACTTGCTTTTGTAAGTTAAAGACTATCTATAGATACTTTAGCAAGTAGAACAACACCAAATTGTTTTCTTTTGGGATATTACAAATCACATTAACAGTTCGTAAATCTTGTTCGTTAATAACCTACTCCATAAGTAGTTTTAACAAAACAAAAATTCAATATATAAGACTCAATGTGATTCATCACATTCCATACTAAAATGGTGTCTTATTAATCTTCTAAGTTTTGAGTTTTATTAAGTATATCCAATCAATACCCAATTTCTAACCTTGATAACTTTTGGAAGAAAAGAAGATATAGTTATCTTGAATCAAACGATATAACAAATGTTTGATTCTTCTAACTGAACATTTCATATACATACAGTATTTTATTAGAATTAATATTGTAAGACAATCTAACAATATCTAAGATAAACTTATTCCTTTTGGTCTACCTATTTACCAACTAAGTCAACTTAATGGTATAATAAAATATTCAAGCCAATTGCATGTTTTATAACAAAAGTATTCTTTGACCAAGTCAAAAGACATAACAGTTATAATGTCTTACTTTATATTATAAGTCTTTAAAAGACTTCATGTTTGTGAGTTTATACAGAAACACATAACCATGTATAATTTAAAGTTATTATGAACACCACGCCATGGTTTCAATTAATTAATTTTCAAGTTAATATACTACTCTATCTATTTATGTCATTCTAAAAATACATAAATATTTAAGATAGTATTACTTTATTTATTTATGTTATTCCAAGAAGTGTCCAACTTAAGAAACTGTAAAGCATCCACGCCCGATCTCACAACAAGTGGAGATTTACCTTGAGATTACAATCTAGCCAAGATCTCACTTAACCTAAAATGTAACTTCAAGTGTTTCTATAATTTGAATGACATAAGACATAAAAGTAGTCTATGCTATAATCTTGACACATGTTCTTTAAGCAAGACAATCTTATTAGAACGTTAATCTCTTACCTTACGATCAAGAGAATCCATTAATCATATTTGTATGTGTTGTTCCTTTGCACACAATAAATACTTCTCCCACTTGTGCATAGAACAACATCATATAGTAGATAAACACCATGACATTCGTTTGTTTATGTGAGCAATATGATAGTGTCATAGATATATAAGCATTACAAGTAGATGTAGGAGCACTTATTTATCAAGAAAACGTTCATGCTATCCTTGAGAATATGAATGTCTACATTTTTAAACGTAATGTATTATTTCAAGAAAATCTAGAAATAATCTGAGTTACTACCAAGATAATAAATCTTGTAACTCCCACTGAATTAGACAACGTTACAATAATGTCTTATTCAGTAATACTCCATACTCCCACTGGATTTGACAACATTGTAAGTGTTTCATTAACCAGTGAAAATAGCGTGCTATTACGTTGCTACCCCTTTGTAAGACCATTCGTAACAATTACTTAGGTACTAAAAGAGTGTATTCTACTCTGTAGATGATGGATCATCCATCAATGCTATTAACTTGAAAAATTGAGCATGCAATTTCTTCCTCAATGGGTCTACCATCGCCATAATGATGTATAGCACCTTCAATTAGTCAAAACAAAACAACTAGATAAAATATACTAGTTTGTCTTTTACCAATTTTGCGGTAATTAGTCTAGCTTCTAATTTAATAACTCATAAAATGTCAAACATGTTTTCTAGTTGACCAAAATGTCATATAAGAATTCAATCACCAACAGAGGTAATGAAATCTCTTAAGGAAAACATGGTGTGCAATTTTCTTAACTATTAAAGTTGCTATGAGTTATATATTAGAATTTAGACAATTCTAATGTTCCTAACATACCTTTCTCAATCATGAAATGAATAGGATTGAGTCTCACTCTTCTTCCATGGAAAAGAGTTTATATTTGTCTTTTAGTAAATTTTTCTTGATCAAACATTTGTTTGAAAACAAAACTAGATCAATTTACCAAAGCCCAAACCACGTTTACGGTTTAATGTTGCATTAATACAATCAAAAGAATTAACAAAATTCAATTTTTAGTATTTTCGATAATTAAATCTTTCAAGAAAATAAAATACCCTTAGGTCAATATTCATATTAACCATATAATTTTCCTTAAATCTAGGACCCTCATTATCATAGTTTCACCACATCAGTTGATCTGCTAGTGATGAAAGTATAGAATATGTAATTGTCGAAGAACAATAATTGACAAACAAGTTTTCAATTCCTAAAAATATGGGATTTACAATTTTGCCAAACAATTATGCAAAATGTAAGCATGTTTTATCCCATCGTATGCCTTAAGTTATAGGTCTCACTAACTAACTTAATTAAGTTGTCTAATTTAGAAACTGCAAATTATTTAAGCTGAGGTCTCACACAACATAAATATTCACCTTGTTATCGTAATCTAGCTCAAGATCTCACATAACTAAATTACAACTTCAAGTGTTTCATATCATTAGATGGCATAAACTTAAATTTTAAAGGGTACAATCTTGATGTGTAATCAAAACTTATGTATGAAGAAGCATGCATACATCTCCATAACATAAAACAATTCAAAACCTTACACATATTTTTAAATTGCTAAGATTAAATTCTACAAAGTTTTAATCGATGCGTTGAGAAACTTACAACTTTGCACTAAGATGCTTCGTACATAGAATAGTTATACTAGGTAGCTCCAATCGAACGCACAGGGAGGCAGAGGACTAGGTAAGCGCTGAAGCATAACCTTAGACGTCCTTTCAGTGTGACTGTGCGCACTTCTTTGAACCCCATTTTGAGTTTGTTCTAATGGGTGAGTCGTTCTAACCATTTAGTACAGTCGCATCAATCGATTAAAAGTTCAAGATTTAATACTTAGAAAACAAATCAAATTTTCGCCATTATTTAGTCCATTTATTTTTCTATTCTCAAAAAACCCTTTTTGCTTACTAACGTGTCATACAATATAAACAAAAGGCACTTTAATAAAAATTAAAACGAACTCAAATAATATACATATAACTTAACAATTTAACATATGTAAAACAATTAGCCACATTCATAATTATTTCGATAAAATCCAATAAACAATTCTACGCGTAAAATAATGCATACATCAACTAGAGCTTTCACCTACAAGGTAAGTGAGCCACATGCATCGACAAGTCGATTGCGTAAGCCAAAGTCAATAATATACCAATTAGCACATAACGAATTTTTATTAGATATATTGAGGTCTTCCCCAATTTAATAATTATCAAACTAATAAACATGTGTATATCACTTAACAATTAATAAAACAATAATCCATGGCAAAACATGCATGTTCCACTATGGATTCCTCATAACAATTATAATCCCAAGATACGCATAATACATGGCACATAACAATTATTCATTAAAACCACATAAAATATACATGCAATCCTAGGGTTTCTACAAGTTTTACAAAAAAATTAAAACCTAATTAAATCAATTAAGGGTAATCGACCCAAATTAAAAAAATTAGGGTTTCAATTTAAAAACCCTAGAAACCAATAAAAGCATGTAAAAATCATAAAGATTCAATTTTTATGTGTTTCTGTAATTAATTACAACATATTAACGGCTCGTGATGCCACTGTTAGGTTTTACTAATCATAACAATTATAGAAAACAAGTAAACATCATCAAAGCATGCAGCGGAAGTAATAGGAATAATACTTGTAAATTAATTAACCGAATTAAAAGTATATGCGTACCTTTTGCGAATCAATGCAATTAGGGTTTATGAAAACCCCAAATTAAAATCAAGTACCAAGAAACCTTAAACCCTAATAAATTAGGGTTTAATACATTCGACTACACTAAAATCGACACCCAAGTTACCAACACAAGTGCATTGGCCCTTCGTTCTTGTACACACGTATTAGTAGCGAATCAATGAGAAAAGCTAGGTTCTTGATCACAATAGATTAACCAAACACCTTTGTTATGCTCAAGGTCACTCGTAAATCCCTTACAATGGGGATTCACTCGTCGACCAAGAACAAGAGGGAAGAAAAGAAGAATTTTGGCCTTCTAATGAAATCAAGTGTACCAAAGGATGAATACATGGGGATGTATTTATAGCCTTATGGTAGATGTCAAGATTACTATAGTTTCCGTTGTGGGATTCTATAGTTTCGGCCAAAAACAAGCCCAAAAGAGGGTTCCTAAAACCTTCTCTTGGCTTGTTAACTTTTCTTCATATCCCGTTGACATTTAACGACCGATAATCAAACCTCGTTAAATATTAACTATCGTTAAGTATTAATTTGTAATCAATAATTAAATATTATATTTAATATATTAATTATTATTTACATTGATTCTCATACGTAATGTGTGCAATCCCGAAGTCTCGAGTTCGAATCCGGTCATACGCATATTAATAATTATCCATAAACCTTTCAGCTCCCACTTTATAAAATGCTTGTAATCTTCCAACAATTAATCTACTACATATTTTTCTGGTTATAAATGAATGAATATATCAAGTACAAAAGAAAATGATAGTACCTTTTTACGCATGATGATCTTTACTTCTCCTGTAGCTCCTTTATTCCTCAGTAGACTTTAAAAGCTTGTTGAGTAGGGTTTTCTTGCATGATACCTATCAGAGAAGTAAACTATATTATGATGCTTGGCCATAAAAAAAGACAAATATTTTAGGAAATATGTGCGACATAATTGGATTCTTCACTTGTCCTAATACTCTTGTCATCCAGAAAGTATATGCCTTTACCATTCTTATTAGTCTTTTAAATGTCTATCGGGACAATGGATAGAAATGGTGAGGGTAGCTATTTACACATTAATAACTCTGTTAATACAAATAAGCCGTAAAAACGTTTATTTATATTTTACGATCTTCTAATGTTTTTTCGATAACAAACGTAAAATCATATTAACGAAACAAATAAAATACGTAAATGGTTTGAACTAATAGTTTCTAACATATTCACATTTTCACATAAAACACTAAAACAAGTATAAGTGATTTTATGATTTAAGTAATACATATGTACAACAACTAGTGTTTACATATTTGGATAAAATATACACATAACTAGTATGTAGTATATTGGGTAATATAAATGGGTAAAAACTTAAGTGTCACAACCCATTGGGCAAATACATTGAATGTAGTTGGGTACAACCCAAAGCCCATAACCCATGGATCTTGACCCATAACCCATTGCATGACATCATGCTTATATCATACATGGATAATATACATAACCCATGGATCAACCCATACCCAAGTGACTAAGTGCATTGCACTCAAAGATACATTGTATCTAGCCAAAGATCCATGGTTCAACCCATGACCCATAACCAAAATACCCATGGGCAAAGAGGAGCGTTCCACGGATCCCTAGCTTTGTGCTAGCCGGATCCCTTGTGGTAGGGATCCGTGGGATCCGGGGAACAGTAGGATTTTTCTTCTATAAATAGTGAGCCATTTCTTCATTATTTCTTACCCCTTTCCAACACACTTTCTCCCCTGAGTTAAATCTCACTAACCTTAGATCCAAGAGATCTATGTTTGTAGTTTTGTTTTTGTGTGATCTTTTAGGTTCCTCTTAAAGGCAAGATCACCACCTTTGAAGTCGAGCAATCTCAAGTCCATGAGTTGCCATGCTTCCTCATCATCAAGGCTACTGAAGTCTTCTTGTTGATGATTCCTTTATTTTTTGAAAGAAGTGTAGTGTTGAAGACATTAGTGAAAGATGTCTCAAGTGTCAAGACGAAGATATTAGTGAAGGGTATCTATCGTCTATAGGATAAGCACTTGTGGTAGGTGCTTAGAAGTCAAGACAAAGAAGCATTAGTGAAAGGTGCTTAGAAGTCAAGACAAAGAAGCATTAGTGAAAGGTGCTTAGAAGTGAAGACACAAGACATTAGTGAAAGGTGTCTTGTAGATCTAGTCAAAGGCATTAGTGAAAGGTGCCTTAGATATACATTCGATATGGTGTGTTTCGATGTATAAGATAGACTAGTATTAGATCCAAGGATATTGATATTGTTAGGTCACTAGTTTTACAAACACAAGTTATAAGAGAATAGATAAAGGCGGATGAACAAGTATCAAGCACACACACATATAAACTAAGAGACGGTTAGGCGTAATGTATGTGAATGAAGAGAAAACTTGAACAACCAACCCTCAAATGAGGGTTTACAAGAGTTTATATAGGCAAGGAGCTAGGGCAACACTCCCTCTCCTTCCCTATTCCTTATTGGGCTTGGATCAAGCTTATGGGCCTTCTACATAAGCTTGACCTTAAACAAACATAAAGGCCATAATAAAGCTACCTATTACATATGAAATATAAATACTTGAAATACTGTTTAGGAGTGATTCCAACAATCTCCCCCTCAAGTATATATGAATATAAACGGTGAAGGCGTTGATGTAATAGTAGCTGTGACGTCTTCTGACATTCTTCTTTCTTGTGAGAGGAATTGCCTTGATTCGAACAATCTCCCCAGTGTAGAGAGATAGTTATCTTTGAGCAGTTATGCTTCGACGTCATCTTTAACTTTGTTCTTTGATCATTGTTCTTTGTGGTGAAAGTGATAGTATGTTGTTGTCTGCATCAGTCTGCCTCAGGTCTGCTTCGCTGCTCCAGTGTCTCCACGTCATTCTTCAACATGCTCACACGCTCTATGACGTTGGAATTCAGTACTGATGAAGTTCTTTTAAGTCTTTGACTTTGTAGATTCTTTGATTTGATGAAGAATCATTCTGACTGTTGTGTTGCATTCGAATAGAACTTCCATTAGTGATGATGTTGGCGTGAGCATGAGAAGAATCAGCACGATCATCCCGCTCCGGAGCTTCCATAAGAAGAAAACATTTTAAACGGTTAGTAATAAGCGGTTTCCGGCACTTACAAGTTTGAACTTCGAGAGTGTTAACAGCATAGTGTGAAAACACAACTCTAATTCTTACAAAGGCCGTTCCTGAACTGGAGTCCCACAAGTGAGATAATGCGATGTACCGAAGTACATCTACAGTTCAGATGAGTCGCTGAGGTACACCGAAGCATCACCTCACGACTGTAGACCGTTTGAGACGCACTCCGCGTAATCCACGGGGAGTTACCGAAGTGACCTGCTGTCAGGGCTGTTTGATGTTGACCCTGGCAGGAGTTTCCATTCAATCACTGAGGATCACAGATGTGAACCTCTCATAAATGTTCTCGACAGATTGCTAAGATCTGTGAAGGACTCGATATGAACCACTGATGATCTTATTTGTTGATCATCAAGTAATTAAATGTCAAGTGTACCTAAGAGATCTTTTGATGAATCTCGTGGCTCTAGACTCAACAGTGCGTTTTGGTTTTCCTGAGCGGAGACTAGGGAGAGGGTCTCCTTCTTCAATACCAGCGATCTCTAAGAGAAAGCCAATAGTTTATGTAGGGTTCCCTGTGAGAATGAAACAAGCTTCTGTTGAGAGAAACTTGAGTGGCTAAGAAGGTTTAGTGCATGCGTCACTGGGTCCATGACGACTTTTAATCTTCAATACCGGTGTCACTAAGTGACAACCAGTAGCATATGAATTGAACCCGGTGTCTGCCCTAAGTTGAATAATCTGGAGGGCTATTTCTTTTCACCCTTTACTTTACATTTCTTTTTGATTCTTCAACTCCTTCTTTCTCCGATTCTCATTTTCTCCTTTTTACAATCATTCCTAAGGACTTCTAACACTAACTAATGGTAGTGTCCTTGGGTAGATCCCTCCGGCTCTGGCGGATCATAGGACGGTTATTCCTAACCTTAGTCACCTTATAACTCCATGACTAACCTATGTTTGCCATTTAAACCACTGTATGTGAAAAATATCTCTCAAAGGGTTTGTAAATGAAAAACATGTTTGAACCACTGTGAGAGATAAGTTTTTGCATAAATACTCCCCCTCCACATGTGCTTAATAGTTTTAATGGTTAAATGCACAGTGAGGAAAGAGCACGCACTTTTTGAATTGATCCACTAAAGATAGACAGTCTCCCGCGAGACACGGTTACGTTGACTAGTTAAAGAGATACATTGTCAGCTTTTAGGTGACAACTAGCTCTAATAACTACCTTGAAGGTGTAGACAAACCTTGGAAGGTTGTCAAACCCGTCAGAGTTCATGTCTATCAAAAGTTTCTCGAATGGTACTTTCTACTCAGACAAGTCCTTTGCGAGACACGTTTACATCACTAGCGAACTAGCATGAAATTATTACCCGTCCAGGACAAGTCTTTTCGAGTTACTAACAGTTTAGTATCGTCAATTCGTTGTTTAAGTCTGAAGTTCACAGATTCATTTGCATTCACAACATATTTCTTATCACACAAATTTTCTCCCCCTCAAAAATGGCATATTAAAATGTTATTTTTGAAATGTTTGAGAATAAATATGACCATTTCGAGTGTTGCGGGAAGACGACCACTTATGAACAATTTGTGAACAAAGTTTTAAATCAAATACTCCCCCTCAACTAGTGATATAAACGGTTGAGGTTTTGAAAAATCATATGGGGAAGTACTTGTCTTTTTGAGCAAAACCTTGAAAAGTGAAAGGTTTGATAGGTTTTACTCAAAAATAAGAAGCTTTCGCTCCTTTTATAAGGATTGTGGCACTGAGGCGTACCACATGGTCCTTTCTTGACAGATACAGGTTGTACACTGTTATGTGTGCACAAGCCATTTACATATAAAATCACACATCCAAAATTATATGAAGGAAACCATTTAAGGGGTACCAGGAAGTGCAGTGATATTCCCAGGAGTGCGCACAGGGCGTTGAAAGCCGATGATGTTTCTCCTGATTCGACCACCAACATAGCTTTCCAATCGTCTGAACTGATCCCTTCTGAACAACCGTTCATCAATCATGGTGATGATACGTCTCACATCCCTCCTTTCCTGAGAATTCCAGCGCTTAGGATTCCCAACTTTCAGGCGAATATCCTTCAATCTGTACGCCAATCCATCCCTAACCAGCTTCAAGGTATGATCCCCAAATTTGTGGAGTTCACTACACGCCATTAAGCAGTTTCTTTGAAGTTCACTGCGGTAAACAACGCCGAAAGGTTTGCTGATGAGCGTGAGTTGTGTAAGCTGGTTGATGTCGGGAAGATCAAGCTGTGGTGGAGTGAAGTTTACACGTTTCTGATATGATTCAACAGCCATCTGGATATCTTCGACACGTTCTTTGATCACGATGCGTCTAATGAAGATGAGAACTGACTTGATAAATTCACGTTGAACTTTAGTCGAGAATTGTCTCATACGACCCTGTACTTTGGCAAGATACATGTCTTCGATGTCGTTGAGGGACAAGTTCTCAAAGTCAGCTTTGGAGAATCCATAGTCCTGTTCATCTTGTCGTTTGACTATGATATTCTTTAAGAATGTGTAGTCCCACTTAGACTTGAGATCAATGTGTTTGATGGCCACGATGTCCTTAGAGCTATACACTGCATGTTGAGACTTCTGAACCAGGCAGCTTCTGTAGTAGATTCTTCGGCGTTCAGGCCAATGATGAATCCCATACAATGCATCTTGGTCGTATGCTTGCACGTTGTCAGAAAACAAGTGAGTTGCATGTTCCTCGATAGCTATGCAGTTTGAGTAGATGGCCGCTGGGAATGGAAGAGTCAATGATGTAGTGTATTTTCTCGAACCATCGCCACCATGGAGAAGAAATTCCAGGTCTTTGTTGAAGAAATATCGGAAGGGAATCCTTGGTTCGTCTGCTTGGCCAATGGTCGGTAGAGGTTTGGTCCAGTCGGTGTAGTATGGAGGGTTGTCCCTTTGTGTGAAGTCAATGTTTGCTTCCGGATTGAGCCAATCCATGTTGTTAGACATAGCTCGAGCGATGTTCTCAAGATGATATTCGACCTCGAGGGCGCTTTCAGAGCTGTCTTTCCACAGTTGAAAAGCTTCATTCTTGATTCGCTTCAACTCAGATTTTGTCATTTTCTTCACATGGAACTTTTCTTGCAATAGTTTTGCGTGCTCCAATGTAGAACCGACTACCAATTCTTGGCCTTCATCAGGGTAGGGAGTTTGATTGACAAGTGTGGAGAACCATTCAAACTCTTCGGTTTTATCGTCATCTAGCCATGTTACGACTCCGGGCTGAGTCGTCTGCTTCTTCTTTTTGGAAGGCTTTGATGATGATACTGGTTTCTGCACTTGTTTGGGTGAGGTGGGTTGTTGTCGGGGCTCAAGGACCTCTTCATCGTCACCACCCGTATACTCAAAGTAATCACCAGTTTTATGAGTCATGGGTGGTAACTCGGAATCGTCCCGAGGTATATCAGTAGAAGACCGAGGTGGAGGAGACTTTTGTTGAGAAGAAGTCCGTGGTGGAGGAGGTGGCATAGATGTGGATTGACCAGACTGCTTCTGACGTTTAGGTGCAGAGTCCTTATCCTTATCATCGTCATCTCTTGGCCGTTTGGGTTGATCGGCTGACTCCTTGCATGATGAACTGAGTTGAAAAGCAAGTAGACCTTCGAAAAATTTAGCTTCATCCGAAGTAAACGTTCCAGATCGCTTTGACATTTGCATCACTAGTTTAGCGATTAACTCAGATTCAGAGAGATCAGATTCTTTGGCCATTGTATGTTTAACCAATGCGACGATGTTAGGGGTGAGTTGTCTGGAAAATACTTCTCTAGTCACACCGGGGACAGTGTCGAGAAGAAACTTGTGGGTTTGATCTCTTGCTGACTTCTCCAGTTCCTTTTGGACTTTAGGAACGATATCCTGAAGGTACTTTTGAGTGTAACCTTCAATCATTTCATTCAGTTCCTTCTGACGATGACTTCTCATGAATTCCTGAATAGCTTTCCTATCTTTCCGCATCTTGTCATTCTCATCATGTAAGTACTGCATTTGTTCAGCATACCAATTAAGTTTTCTGTGGAGCATGTCCTTCTTTCTAACTTGTTTGACAGCTTTCACAATTCTTGCATGTGTTTGAGAAATCCAAGATTTAGGTGGTTTCTTCACGGATTTGGATGATGATCTGGTTGACTTCGTTGATGGTGGTGGTGATGAATGAGATGAAGAGTCCGATGATGAGGAGACATGAGGAGACTTCATGTCCTTAGGAGTTTTTGAGGTTTTCTCCTTTGAGTGTGTTGGACTATCGAGAAGAAACTTTGTATAATCATCCTTGTCATCCTTAGACTTTTCTTTCTCAGTTACCTGTTTCTCAAAATCATACACAATAGTGTCCTCCACAGGCTGTTGTTGTTGCTGAAGAGTGGTGGCACCAGATCCCTTATCGGGTCGATTAACCGCATCAGGATCTGGAGAGGAGTGGGCAGCTCCACTTGATCCTCCGGGGCCACCCATTTGATCTTTAGCAAATTCTTCGGCCTTTTGAAGGTGTCTGACTTTGTGAAACTTCTTCCTGTATGCTTGATCCAATTGCTCTTCTTCATCTTCAGAGCTTTCATCCTGAGGTACAAGTGCAGGAGTCTTCCCTTTAATAGTTTGAGGACTTGGAGGTTTTGGTACTGAGGGATTTTCATCCTTTGCAGTTTTAGAGTATGTGATCTCTTCATCTGTGTCAGTAGCCTCAGAGTCCTCGTCCCTGAGCTGTCTTTGCGGTTCAAGTAAAAGGATCGGAGTGGCTTCCTGATAAGGAACTTTCTTCTTAGGGGTGGGTTTCCTCTTTGGAATATGTTTCTTCTTTGGAACATTCCTTTGACTATCTGTACTTGTGACACTTCCAGCACTTCCTTTTCTGGTTCTCCTTACAGGTGTTCCAGAAGATTTTTCGTCGAGATGACCAACTTTGCCTTGTCTGACTGCTTCTAGATACCGTTTGTACGATTCGAGCTTTCTGACATCTTCAGTTAGAAGGAAATCTGGCAGCACAGCACCTTGTTTCTTTGTAGACGTTTCCTTGATTCTGACAGATAGAATAGGTTCCGTCAACATGTCGTGATTGTCGGGGTCATTGAGCCTCTTGGGAATGTCAGGATGAAGTCCAAATGCTCTCTGGATCAACAATTTAGTATATCTGATGTAAGGAATCTTTGAGCCAAGTTTGTTGAGAAATGACATCATGTCATCCCAAATCAGAGCTTCGATAGCGATGTGTTTCTTGTTGACCAATGCCCAGAATATTTGCAGTTCCATGAGCTTAGGGTGCTCATAGCCGCTGTCACGACCAGAAACAGACTTGGTGATGATCATGTAGAGAGTTCTCCAGGGTTGAGGAATACTCTTAAGCTCTACGTGAGAGTGCTTGTTGATTACTCCTGTAGTCTCGTCATAACCGATATTGATTAAGAATTGGAGAGTGAGCTCTTCAGCAGGTGAGGCATATAGTTTGGTTGGATCGACTTCAGGAATTAGGAGAACAGCCCTTAAGTCTGCAGGTGTAATGGTGACTTGTTTGTGATTCAGAGTCACCGTCACAGCAGTTTGTCCTTTGACCCTTTCCATAGTGTTCCAGAACTGTTGGATGTAGATCTCAGGAACAGTTGCAGAGTGTGTAAGCATGTTCTGATACGGATGAGTCCTCAGAATTTCAATAGCAATAAGACACGAAGATTCAGAGCAAGTGAGGGTGTCAAAGTCAACACGGAGGTTATTCTTTCCTATCTTCATTGGATAGCCATGAGGATAGATATCAGCAATGGAGAGAACTTCAGGTGCATCCACATTCATTTGTTCAGCCATGTTGTGGTCTGAAATAACATTAGCCAAAAGAACCAACATATCGAAAGACATAATGTTAGTCAACAGAAGGTCTTATTGTCTAGTTATTGAATGTACAGCGTCAATGATTGTTACGAGTCCTAAGTCACTTGTATGTTCAACAGTTCAATAATGTCGTGAAATGTTTCGTGAGTTAGTTAACTTTAAGTTTTAAAGTTTATTTTATCACTTATTGTTCACAACATATCAAATGATTTAAGTTTATTAGTGACATTTTAGGATTCGTGATGATATGATTAGTTTATTTACAAGTTTGTACAAGTAACAATTCTTCATGAAGGTCAATCCAGGGTTAAGCGTAGTTTTGGCAAAGTTATGCGTAGACAGGTATGATATATGCTTAGGCGTAGACTTACGCGTAGAATCCTAACTTACGCGTAAGAAATGTTACGCGTAGGAAAAGGAGACCTTATGCGTAGAGCTTATGCATAGGCATATATTAACCTTACGCGTAAGGCTACTCGTAAGAGTTGACCTTATGCGTAGAGGTCACTGTTTACGCATATCCTTCACAGGATACGCGTAGTCCATTGTAGAACCTTACGCGTAGCTGTTATGCGTAGGATTATTCTTACGCGTAACATGACTACGCGTAGGGTAATCCTTATGCGTAGATAATCAAATGACCTTGATTCTGAATTCTAAGCGTAGCAATCCTGAAATAAATTTATCAAATCATCAATATTAGCACACATATTCATTTTAACAACAATACATGGCATGAATCATTCTTTAAAGGTTACGCGTAGAAAGTCATACGCGTAGGTCAAAACCCTAAGGGTTGAGATTTACGCGTATCACTTTTAGCCATAGGATATGCACCATTTTAATTCTGGTAGTTCAAGAGTGTTGGTAGAGTCTTTAGGCCAAGTTATAACATCAAAATTGTTGTGAATCAAAAATGCCCAAAAGTTGTGAACTTTAAACCCTAGTTTCAAATTGTCAACCAATTTGTGTTTCTGAGTGGTTACCAACTATGGAAATGATCAATTCAACACCTTATAACCATAACCCAACAACCTTATTGACCAAAACACATCACATTTTGAAAAACCCAAATCAACTCATAAACCCTAATTTTCAAAAATCATTAAAACGTGTTTCTGGGTGGGTTTTGATGGTTAAAATGGTATTCATGATGTATAAGAAACGTTTTGACACAACCCATATAACCAAAAACACACACACAATGATTATGTGTTCATACGCTTATGCGTAGAACACATAATCACGCGTAACACACTTTTTAGCCGTTGGATTTGCGTGATATTAAAACCCTTAGCTTAAAACCATGTTTAGATCATTAAAACACTTACAATTTTGATGATCAGAACAACGGATTTCTTGAATGAATCTTAGGCGTAGATGAGTTTAGGTTTAGTAATAAATGTGAGTGAAAGAATTAGGTGAGAGGTGTTTTATTAAAGTTAACTTTAAACTTTTGGCAGTATTGGTCCCTCTACCTTTTCCTTTTTCATCCAAAGCCATTTAACTTCCTTTTTGGTTATCAAACAACGATTTTAGGAAAGAAACATGACGACACTCCCCCTCGACTTGAGAAAATAATGAAAGGTTATTAATTTAAGTCCGAGGAATGTCTTTGAACCAGAAAATGTACCACCATTAGTAACAGAATCAACCGAGATGTGATAACATGCAAGTACACAGATGTTTTGAAACAGTTAATAGATTATTTTCTCCCCCTCAACACTTGATCGGAAAAATACTGAATTTTGAAAGATTAAAGTGTTGATGGAAGAAATGTACTTGCCATGTTGAAAGAAAGATAGATTAGGAGAATATTTTTGTTGTTTTATCGGATTTTATATTTTTGTATTTTGTTTTTGAAAAATTTATTTACAAAAGATGTTTTGGTGTTTGACAGGTTTTTAAGACTGTTTTAAGAGGTCATCCAATTCCTCTTGAGTCAAACACCTCATACCAATTCGGTGGACCAACTCATTAAACCTAGCGGGAGGCAAGGCTTTGGTGAGCAGATCTGCCAATTGGTATTCAGTACCCACAAAGTATAGTTCAACGGTACCCTGTTCCACGTGGTCCTTGATGAACTGATAGCGTAGATCGATGTGCTTTGATTTCGAGTGCTGAACTGAGTTGCACGAGATTGCAATGGCACTCCGATTGTCGCAGTACATCGGGATTCTGTCAAATACGTAACCATAGTCTTTGAGTTGTGTTCTCATCCAAATGACTTGAGCACAACACGCGGACATGGTTACATATTCTGCTTCAGTTGATGACAGCGATGTACAATCCTGCTTCTTTGATTGCCAAGACACCGGTTTATCACCGATAAATTATAGAGCTCCTGAAGTACTTTTCCTTGAGTCTAAGCATCCTGCGTGGTCAGCGTCTGAAAAAGCGATTAGTTCAAAACCAGAATCCTTCGGATACCAGATCCCCAAGTTAATGGTTCCCTTGATGTATCGGAGGATTCTTTTAGCCTCAGAGAGGTGGGTTTCAGTTGGTCACGACTGATAACGGGAGCATAGATAAACGGCAAAGACAATATCAGGTCTGCTAGCTGTTAGATACATGAGGGACCCAATAATACTTCGGTATTTGGTGGGGTCAACTAATTTCCCATGTAAATCAGCATCTAGCTTCTTGGTATGAGTCATTGGTGTGGCATAAGTATCACAGGTTTTCATTCCAAATTTGTTTAACAATTCAAGGGCATATTTGGACTGACTCAGAAAAATACCACGGGGTGATTGATGAACTTGCAGTCCTAGAAAGAACGTAAGTTCACCCATCATGGACATTTCAAAATTTTTCTTCATTAGTTTTGCAAAAGCGATTGAAAACTTTTTATGTGTAGACCCAAAAATGATGTCATCCACGTAAATTTGAACAATTAAGATATGTGCCCCGTGATATTGTATAAAAAGAGTTGGGTCAACCGAGCCTTTGGTGAAATTATTGGCAATGAGGAAAGATGATAGCTTATCGTACCATGCCCGAGGGGCTTGTTTGAGACCATAAAGAGCTTTGTTCAGTTTGTAAACATGGTTCGGGAACTCAGGATCAACGAATCCATCTGGTTGGCTGACATAGACCGTTTCTTTAAGTTGTCCATTGAGAAACGCCATTTTGACATCCATCTGATAGACCGTCATATTCATATGAGCTGCGAACGCGAGGAATATCCGAACAGCCTCAAGACGAGCAACCGGAGCAAAAGATTCTTCAAAGTCTATTCCCTCTTCCTGACGATAACCCTTAGCAACTAGCCGTGACTTGTTTCGGATAACATTCCCTTCAGCATCCAATTTGTTTTTCCAAATCCATTTTAAACCAATGACGTAGACCCCTGTTGGTCTTTCAACCAGTTCCCATACTTCAAGACGTTTGAATTGGTTGAGTTCTTCCTGCATGGATTCAATCCAGTTGTCTTTTGTCATTGCATCCTTAATGTTTTTAGGTTCAGATTGGCAGACAGTGAGTGCATAAATGCAATGTTCACCGTCTGAGTGAAGACGTTGTCTCGTAACGACTGGTTGATTCGGGTTGCCAATAATGTTAGCCAGAGGATGGTCTTTTGTCCATCTATGTGTAGAGGGTTGATGTTGGTATACATTGTGCAGATTCTGAGGATTCAAATGGTTTGTTGAAGATTCCGCGACATCTGGTGCAGCAGTCTCATTAGCAAACGGATTGAAAAACGCATTTGGATCAAAATTTGCAGGTGGGGGTACTTCATTCAGAATATCATCAGCTGGTTTATCATTGTTGGAGGCGGTATGTTCAACTGTTGTGTTGGAGTCAATTGGTGTAGGTGCATCTTCAACAGTAGTTGTTGTAGCAGGTGTATCAGGTATAGGAATATTATCAGGTTGTGCAGCGGAAACAGCGGATACACCAGGAGCACGTTCATCAATATCGTCACAGAACAGAGGAGCAAATAACCTTTCCATTTGTTGACGAGTTAGATGAGGGCTTTCTTCAGCTGATGATGGGGGTTGAGGGAAGTTTAAACGGTTGTGACCGGGTTCTAAGCTGTTATACTCAGAAGCCATTTCCGTGAGTTCATCGAAATGAGCATGAATCGTTTCCATTACCTCCTTAGTTCGACGATTCCAGATTCGGAAACCTTTAGAATTGTCACAGTATCCAATAAAGACTCCAATATCAGCTTTGGCTTTGAGCTTTCCAAAATCATCACGATCATTATTTGGATAGCAAAGGGATCCAAATACATGAAAGTGTTTGAGGTTCGGTTTATAGTTGTGGACAAGCTCGAAAGGTGTTTTGTTGTGACGTTTTGTGATCATAGAACGGTTTTGAGTATAGCATGCAGTAGATACAGCTTCTGCCCATAAGTAATCTGGAAGTTTAGCATTGATTAACATTGTTCTTGCAGCTTCCACTAACGTTTGGTTTCGTCTTTCAACAACTCCGTTTTGTTCAGGTGTACGTGCAATAGATGTTTGATGCTGAATTCCCACTTTCTCATAAAATTCACGAAGAGTTTTGTTAACAAATTCAGTTCCTTTGTCTGTTCTGATGATTCTGACGGTGTTGCGGAGCTGAACCTGTATCTTTGTGAGAAAGGTGATGATCATTTGTGGAGCTTGGTCTTTGCTACGAAGAAAGTAGACCCAAGCCCATCGTGAGTAGTCATCAACAATTACTAAGATGTAGCGTTTGCCGTTGATTGTTTGCACACGCATCGGGCCACACAAATCCATGTGAAGAAGATGAAGCACATGCTGAGAGCTATGTTCCACCTTTGAAGGAAAATGAGCACGAGTGCTTTTCCCTTGTTCACAGGCTGAGCAAAGGTGATCTTTTGAGTACCGGAATCGTGGAAGTCCTTCAACTAGTTTGTGTCGAGCAAGGTTGGTGATGGTTTGAAAGTTTAGATGTGAGAGACGACGGTGCCATAGCCAGGATTTTGTTGATGTTGCCTTAGAAAGTAAGCAGATGGGAGAGGAAGCAACCATGTCTTGCATAGAGATAGTGTAGAGACTAGAATTACGCGAGCCAGACATAAGGTCATTTCCTTGTAGATCACGAATGAAACAAGTTTTCTCCCTGAAAGCAACCTCCAAATCTCCATCACAAAATTGACCTACTGAAAACAGATTGTGACCGAGGCCTTCCACATAGTAAACCCTGCTGATTTCGATGTTCCCATTAACATACTCTCCGTAGCCCATGATGGCTGCGAAGTGATCGTTCCCGAATCTGACAGTGCCAATGAACTTTGCAATAAAGTTTGATAACAGTTTAAGGTTGCCTGTCATGTGTCGGGAACATCCGCTATCAACAATCCAGAGAATGATCTGTATCACCTGCATTACACACAGACGACACAGATGGAATAGAAGTAGATGTGGAACCCGAAATGTTAGAGGGTTCCGAAGCAGGTATATTAGACATACACACATTTAGAATTTTAGGCATCCACTTAAATCCTAGTGTGTTATATATCCATTTCTGCCATCTGTAACTACTCTTTGCTTTAGTCTTAGTGAAAGCACTAGGTGGTACTACATTCTTAGGAGGTGAAGCGGTAGCTACTGTGATAGCAATGGTTGCCTTAGAATCTAAAGAAGGTGGTTTACCAAGCACAGACTTAGAATGATTAGTGGGCCTAGAGGTATTCCGATTCTTAGGATTCCGTAATCTAGAGATTATAGCTTTAGCAACACATTTGTCATGACAATCAGAATTCATACTGTTTCGACAAATAACACAAGGTGCATCAGACTGAATATCAAAAGTACTTAACGGTTTAGCATTCGTTACATCACTATTTCTATTACATTTGCCAGACGTAACATCTATAGTGGAGGCAACATGATTTTTATTCAGAGTCCTAGGGTGGTCTTCTACTTTAGCATTCCTTATTGATCTTTTCTTAGGTCGCAACTTCCTATTCTTCGATTGATTGCTCCTAGGCTGTGAAGTGCGGACGTTTGGAAAAGATGCAACTATTCCTGTTTCATTAGAGGGAAACACATTAGCAACTTGTGATTTGGCAGTGGGAATTCTTGGTTCACGATTACTAAGTGTGACTGGTGCTAATCTCTTAATCACAGTAGGCGGAAGTTGTTCATACTTTCCTAACATTTCCCGTAACTTAGAGATGGTGTGAATCAGATCTTGATTTTCAGAACGAATATTACCAGCAAAATTCATAACTTCTCTAGTGTGAGCAAGATAGTGATCAAGTTCGTTTGATGCTTCAAGTCGAGTCTTTTTGAGTAAATCAAATATGACACCATATTCTTGTTTAACTTTTAAAAGTTCTTGTTCATATTTTGAGATTTGACTTTTCAAAGAGACGTTTTGATCATCCAGTTGCTCAATTTTAGGATCAGAAGATTTTTCACTCAATTGAGCGATTTTCTTTTGAAAACTAAGTTGATGGTTGTGAATATCTTTTTCACACCAATGAAGACGACGTTTTGCATTGTAAATTTCCGTGTGTAATCGTTTATTTTCTGCTTTTAAAGACTCGATCTGAAGCACATTATCGGTGTTCTCAACAGTAACAATAGTTTCAACAATATCAGCAGAGATATAATCAGATGCAAATGGCAAGGCATGAAGTAACACAACATTATGGATATCAGCACAGATAACATCTTCCAAGAGTCGATCAACATCTTTTCTTAATAGTTTCTTTTTGCGTTTTGTGTTCGAAATAGATGTTTTTGTTTTCTCGAAAACGTTTTTCATTACCCCAAGTTCCTTATGAAAATCCTTTTCCCAGGCAATTGCACAACTTTTCAAGTTTTTAACATTAGGTAAAAGATTTTTCTGAAAGATGTCTCTTTGTTCTCGCGCCAGAGGCGATTGAAAATGTTCAACTTTGATTTCAGATCGATATTCTATCTCATGTTGTAAAATTTTGAGGTCAGCCATGAAAATGTCAAAATATCGAAGGATTTTTCGATTTTCAGGTTTTGAGTTTACTTCACTAATGGAAGGTAAAGGACCATAAGTTTGTGCAAATTCTGTTTTGGGATTAACATTAGAAGACTCAGGTGTTTTGATGATAACCCTTGGTGTGTTAGAAGAATCCGTTGGTGTGACGAAAGTGACCGCGTTTTTATAATTAAAAGGTTTGTTGTAAACAACATTTTTTAATTTTGATCGACTCTCGTCTTCTGCATCTAATTCCTCTTGACGATGATATTCAACAACACTCATGACAGTATTATCAATTTTGTATTCTGCACTGGAAACTTCAGGAGTTGGTTTGAATGTTTTTAGTGAAAGCTTTGGTTTGTAATCAGCTAGATTTTTTCCATATCCTTTTGGATTGGGTTTTAAGGTAAACTTTTCAATAGCTGTTACGGATTCACCATGTTTGTAGACAACAGTTTTAAACTCTTTAAGTTTGTTTTGCAAGCCGAGAATTTCTTCAAGAAGGTCATCTACCCGATTCGTTGAATGCTTTTTGTATGCGGAGAACTGTTTTTGACAATTTAACAACTCAGCCTTAGCTTTTTGATTTTCCAAGGTGAGAGCGTTAATTTGCTTTTTATGTTCGTGTTTCAGTTGTTCTAATTCAGACAACAAAGCATTCTTCGAGGCGGCTAGATCACGCATCTGTCTCTCTAAATATTTTTCGTTTTGATGAGATTTTGCAAAAGCGGCTTCAAAACCTTTTTCACGGTTTTCTTGAGTTTTGAAAAAGTTGAGTTGCATTTGTAAGCATTCAAAATCCTTGGTTAACAGTGCATTTTTACTTTTTAAGGA
This sequence comes from Chrysanthemum seticuspe, assembly GCA_019973895.1. Lineage (NCBI taxonomy): Eukaryota > Viridiplantae > Streptophyta > Magnoliopsida > Asterales > Asteraceae > Chrysanthemum > Chrysanthemum seticuspe. Next base: position 86,769,963 of record BPTQ01000009.1, on the reverse strand, counting down.
TTGATTTAATGCATAACATTCCTCCATTTTGATTTTATGGTCTTGAATTAACCGAGCAAAATCCGGATGAGGCAACAGATCATCTTGTTCAACGTGAGTCTCAACATGATCATTCTTTAGATCCTCAAGTACGACCACGGAGTCAATTTGATTATCAAAGGAAACCATAAGGTCATCTTGATCGTCAAATGTAACTACAGGGTTAACTTGAAAATCATCAGAAGAAGATGTAGAAGACTCATTTTGAACAGTCTGATCCGTGCCGGATTCAGATATTGGCGGAGATATTAGTTCAGATATGATGATGGTTTGTTCGGGTACCTGAGACAAGCCATCAGTGTCATACACTGGGCCTGTATCACTCATGTGCAGCTCATGCATATTAGCCATCAACATAACAGCTGCATTAGCCTGCAAGTCCTCCATATCATCATCTGAGTCTGCATCTGCCATAAAGCTCTGTTCTTTGTCTGTAAGAGATCCACCAGCTTCATCCTTAAGAGCCAAAAGTAAGGCCTCTTTGAAATAAGCACTGCCCCTAGTCCTTGGCTTTGGGCATGCATTAGCCAGGTGTCCCTTCTCATTGCAGTTGTAGCATCTAAGACCATTTAACCGATTCTGAGCATTTCCCTGATCCATCACTTGAGCTCTGTTGTTATTCCTACCCACAGCATTAAACCCTTGACCACCGCCCATCTGACGACCATAATCACGATTCTGAACTTCAACACGTCCATTGTTCACAACAGCTTGAGTCCGTGTGTTAGATGAGGAACGAATACGATTGTTGGATTTGTTGGTGTAACGGCCAAAAGCATTAGCAATCATCACAAATCCTTGTTGCAATGCTTCGAACGGATCTGTTTCCTCATTCGCTTCACTGACATATGCTTGAGCATTGTTGCTGTATGGAACCAATTGATTTTGTTGAGGTTGTGACTATGAAGGTGTGTTTGAAGCAGTTGGTTGAGTTGCTGGTTGAGAGGGATAATTCTGTTGAGCATACAAGGCAAGTTGTTGATTGTCCGGTTGTGACTGTTTAGCAATTTGAGCACGGAGAATCCTTTCCCGATCAACTTCCTTTTCATGAGGCTTCAAGTAATCGTACAACAATCCATAAGTAGAATGATGCATATTCTTCGCTTGACGGAGAAAAATGACATACTTCTCCCATTCTGGACCAAGACTACTCAGGAACTTAGTATTCACTGCAATTCTTGGCATGATGATGTTGTGTTTATCCAAATCATTGATGATATCTAAAAATCGATGATGATAGGACTCTAGTGTCTCTCCAGGTTCAATCATGAAGTGTTCATAAGCCAAGTAAATTTTGGATTCCAAATCCTCCTGATTGAGTACAGATCCTTCCATAAGAAGACGAATATGATCCCACATTTTTTGTGCAGTCTTTTGAGCATCAACACTACGAAGAATTGGGTTTGGTAATCCTAAGAGGATGTATTCCATTGCAAGTTCATCAGCTTCATAGTGTAGAAGTTCTGTAGGATTTAAATCTGCAACAGTAGCAATGTTGGTTTGTTCATCTCTTGGTGGAACAGCAGTTGGATCTCCGGGTACAATGACAGTAGGCATCTCAAATGGACCTTCAAAGATAACCTTCTTTAAGAACTTTCCATGTGGCTTCTTCATATCACAAAACCTAAAGAACCTTATCACCCATTGATCGTAGTTTCCTGGAGTGAGCATTGGAGGTCTATCAAGTGATCCAGCTTCATGAATTGATTGTTGGCTGCTTAAAGCTTCACACATCTTTGCAAACCAAGTGGGTTCCTTCATAGTGCTTCGTGATGGATGTTGATTGAAATCGTTTGTGTAGGGTAGAACTTGAAGACTTGGTGATGGTTGAACCATTTGTGGTTGTGGAATTGCACCAAGTTGTGGAGTATGTTGCTGATTAAATTGTTGTTGATAAATAGCTTGTTGTTGATTCCATTGTTGATGTTGTGGAGTTAATTGTTGTTGTTGTTGATGATTATAAGTGTGAGGGAAATAGTTAGAGTAAGGTGGTTGAGACATGATGATAAACTTGTGTGGTAAAAAATGGATCTTTGTAGTCGAATGAACCTTTGTTGATGAAGTGTCCTTAGGCGTAGAAAAGACAAGAACCAAGTAGCACTTATGCGTAAAAACACCAAAAGTTACACGTAACAATGAGGAGTTACGCGTAGGTTTTAGCTTACGCGTAAGTAGGAAAAACACTAAAGTTAAGCGTAGACAAAAGTTAGGCGTAGAAACGTAGGCGTAGGATTACCTTATGCGTAGACCGTAGTTTACGCGTAAAGTGAATCTTATGCGTAGGAATTCTACGCGTAAGCTTATGCTTATGCGTAATTTTAGGGTTTTTGCCCAAATGATCTTTTACACTTCACAGTGCAAAAGATATCCAAAGTCGACGTATTTTCAGACTTATCCAAGTAAGAAAACACGGAATAAACCAGAAAATTGAAGATCAAACCAAGGAACAATCTTACGCGTAATTTTAGGGTTTTGATACGCGTAGGATTACTCGTAACTTTGATTCTGCCCAAATGTGTTTCTAAACCAAAAGAACACAAAAGTGTGAATTTTGATGTACCAAAACTGCTAAACGGGTTACGCGTAGAACGACACCCTCGAACAAAAATAAGCTTAAAAACGTAAATCCACGCGTAAAGTTTGAAACTTTTTGCCAAAAACACGTATTTTAACACCTCAAAACATTGAAAGTACAAGAATCTTGGATTAAAAAGTGTAAAAAACGAGTTTTTAAGATAACCAAAGATTGCGTTATCTTTACGCGTAAGACCCAAAACCAAAACTTCAAAAACAAACGAGTACAACCAACTATTTGGCGATTGATACCACTGTTAGGTCACTAGTTTTACAAACACAAGTTATAAGAGAATAGATAAAGGCGGATGAACAAGTATCAAGCACACACACATATAAACTAAGAGACGGTTAGGCGTAATGTATGTGAATGAAGAGAAAACTTGAACAACCAACCCTCAAATGAGGGTTTACAAGAGTTTATATAGGCAAGGATCTAGGGCAACACTCCCTCTCCTTCCCTATTCCTTATTGGGCTTGGATCAAGCTTATGGGCCTTCTACATAAGCTTGACCTTAAACAAACATAAAGGCCATAATAAAGCTACCTATTACATATGAAATATAAATACTTGAAATACTGTTTAGGAGTGATTCCAACAGATATCCTGGATGATGTTGTAAAGGAGTAGATCTCCTTTGGGATTAGTCGTTGGTGTAGTGTGATAGTAGTTCCTCCATTGAAATGGAACTAGGTGCTTAGCCTAGTACCTAATAAAGGGTAGGCGACGTTTTGAAGGTGTAGTTCACCTTGGAGTGAAAGAACTAGGTACTTAGCCTAGTACCTTATAAAAGGTAGGCGACATTGTGTACGTTTGGTTCACCTTGGTGTGAAAGAACCCGGTGGTTAGCCTAGCACCGGAAAAAGGTTAGCCGACGTTGTGAAGGCTTCTCCGCCATAAGGAGATTGGTGTAGTGTTTACGAACTCTCGAGTAGGTGACTCGGGGAGTGGAGTAGGGCAAGGAAGGTGTCCTTGTAGCCGAACCACTATAAATACTCGCGTTGTGGTTTTGTGTTTCTTACTCTTATCTTTTCATTACATATCTTTATATGCTTGTTTATCAACATCCAACACACACAACCAAATAGATTGACATAACTCGATCTAAATAGTTTAAAAGTAAGTTTTAATTGGTAAAACTATTCAACCCCCCCCCCTCCTTCTAGTTTTCCACAATTGGCATCAGAGCTTCGTTACCAAGTTTCTTGAAGTATATTGTACTTTAAAAACTTGATACGATCCATGGTTAATTGAAAACTACAAAGAAGGTTTTTCATAAAAACAAACACCATGTCTTTTAAAACTATATGTTTGGATGTTGATTTGATAACAACATTTTTCCTATTTATTTTTTCATTTAATTGCACTAATCTTCTTTGTCATGTTGATTAGTCAAAGCTCATACCCACCAAGCTTTAGGAGTCGCTTGGTAACAAGAATACCTTCCTTAATAAGGTATCTTAAACGCAAAGGAGCGGGAATAGTCTAAGTGACATTTGCTGTGTCATTTGTAAAGACATTCCTAAGTGCGCCAGAGGTATGATTTTCTTTTTACTTTGCTTGATAATTAAGTATACCTATTTAGGTATTTATATGATTATCTTTTGTGCAAATTACATGTTTTACATGAAGCTTCATTAGGAAGCCTTTTTCTTACATACGTGTCTTATTTCTTGTCTAAAGTCGTGGTATATAAAACTTATGTTTTGTTTTCTTTTAATCCAATAATAAAACAAAACACTAATTTCAAAAATTCCTCCTTCCCCATAAATACTCCCATCGTCGACCACTCTATCAAACCCTCACTTTTTCAAATCTTCCAATTTCAAAAATTTCCTCTCACTCAAAAACTCCATCTTCCTCCTCATTCCATCTCAACCGAAACCAAGAAGATTCGTCATCAACATGGTTTACATCTGTTAGGTCACTATGTTTACAACACAAGCATCAATATGTAGAAATAGAGAAGAAGAATGATCGGTTGAACAATACACAAACAAACACACACGTATAATATGGGAAAGGTTATGCGTAGAGATGGAAAAGTAAATGAATTGAACAACCAACCTTCAATAGAAGGTTTACAAGACTATTTATAGGAGGGAACTAGGGCAACACTCCAAGTTCCCATCCTTTTCCTTATTGGGCTTGGCCTAGGCTTATGGGCCTTCTACATAAGCCTAAGCTTAATAACAAACATAAAGGCCATATTAAGCTAACTATTACATATGAATCACTAACACTTGAATAAGGTTTAGGAGTGATTCCAACAATCTCCCCATAAGTGTTAGTGATGAATGAATGAGTGATAAACGTTGTAGGTGCTGATGTAATAGTAGCTTTGACGTCTTCTGACATTCTTCTTTCTTGTGAGAAGAAGTGTCTTGATTCGAACAATCTCCCCAGTGTAAAGAAATTGTTTCTTTTGAAGTATTCTGCTTTGACGTCTTCATTTTCTTTGTTCTTTAGTTCTTTGTTCTTTGAAAGTGATAGTATGTTGTGGTAATCTGCATCAGGTCTGCTTCGCTGCTCCAGTATCTCCACGTCTTTCTCCAACATGCTCACACGCTCTTTAATGTTGGATTACAGTTGATGAAGTTCTTTAAGTCTTTAAACTTTGTAGATTCTTTGTTGACGAAGAATCATTCTGACTTTGTGTTACTTTTAGAGAGAACTTCCATTAGAGATGATGTTGGTATGAGCATGTGAAGAATCTGCACGATCAGTCCGCTCCAGAACTTTCATAAAAAGAAAACATAAGAAAGGTTAGTAATAAGCGGATTCCAACACTTACAAGTTTGAACTTCGAGAGTGTTAACAACATAGTGTGAAAACACAACTCTAATTCTCACAAAGGCCGTTCCTGAACTGGAGTCCCACAAGTGAGATAACGCGATGTACCGAAGTACATCTACAGTTAAGATGAGTCGCTGAGGTACACCGAAGCATCACCTCACGACTGTAGACCGTTTGAGACACACTAAGCGTAATCCGCGGGGAGTTACCGAAGTGACCTGCTGTCAGGGATGTTTGATGTTGACCCTGGCAGGAGTTTCCATTCAATCACTGAGGATCACAATTGTGAACCTCTCATAAATGTTCTCGACAGATTGCTAAGATCTGTGAAGGACTCGATAACGTACCACTGATGTTCTTATTGTTGAACAACAAGTGATGAAATGTCAAGTGTACCTATGAGATCTTTTGATGAATCTCGTGGCTCTAGACTCAATAGTGCATTTTGGTTTTCCTGAGCGGAGACTAAGGAGAGGGTCTCTTTCTTCAATACCAGCAATCTCTAAGAGAAAGCCGATAGTTTACGTAGGGTTCCCTGTGAGAATGAAACAAGCTTCTGTTGAGAGAACCTTGAGTGGCTAAGAAGGTTTAGTGCATGCATCACTGGGTCCATGACGACTTTTAATCTTCAATACCGGCGTCATCAAGTGACAAGCAGTAGCATATGAATTGAACCCGGTGTCTGCCCTAAGTTGAATAATCTGGAGGGCTATTTCTTTTTACCCATTTCTTTGCATTTCTTTTTAATTCTTCAACTCCTTCTTTCTCCGATTCTCATTTTCTACTTTTTATAATCATACCTAAGGACTTCTAAATTCTAACTATTTGTAGTGTCCTTGGGTAGATCCCTCCGGCTCTGGCGGATCATAGGACGGTTATTCCTAACCTTAATCACCTTATAACTCCATTGCCATAAAACCATTTTCATGAAAATCTCTCGAAGCGTTTGTGAATGAAAAACATGTTTGAACACTTCAAGAGTTTTAGTTTTTCAGAAATACTCCCCCTCCACATGTGCTTAAGAGTTTTGACAGAAATCTGCACAGTGAGGAAAGAGCGCGCACTTTTTGAATTGATCAAGTCAAGATAGACAATTCCTTGCGAGACACGATTACGTTGCATAGTTAAAGAGATGCATTGTCAGCTTTTAGGTGACAACTAGCTCTAGTAACTACCTTGAAGATGTGGACAACCCCGAGAGGTTGTCAAACCCGTCACAGTTCATGTCTATCAAGAGCTTCTCGAATAGGTACAATTTACTTGGATAAGTCTTGGAAGACAAATCTTTTCAATGTAAGACTGTTCAGATCCCGTCAATTCATGGGTTGAAGTCTTTTCACATGAGGATTCATTAGCAAAACACAACATATTTCTTATCACAATAATTTTCTCCCCCTCAAAAATGGCATATAAATGTTATTTTTGATAACGGTTTGATAATAAATATGACCATTTCGAGTTTTGTGGGAAGATTATCACGAAGAACAAGTTGTTTGAACAAAGATTTTAGCAAATACTCCCCCTCAACAAGTAATACTAACTTTTGAGGTTTTGAAAAACGTAAGGGGAAGTACTTGTTCTTTTGAGCAAAACCTTGAAAAATGAAAGGTTTGATAGGTTTTACTCAAAAGTAAGAAGCTTTCGCTCCTTTTATAGGATTGTGGCACTGAAGCGTACCACAGGGTCCTTTCATTACAAGAACGGGTTGTACACTGTTATGTGTGCACAAGCCATTGTCAGATAATCAAACAAACAAAATCACAATCAAGAGAGTACCCAATGATTACAGACGATCAGCTACTTTCTGAGGACGTTGGAAAGTCAGAATCGGAAAGTTTGGTCATCCTCCCACATAGCTCTCCAACCGTTGCATCTGATCTCGATGAATCAAACATCAATCCTAGTGATAAATCAACGAACATCCTTGCGATCCTTTGAATTCCATCTCTTCGTCTGAATTATACCCAACTCAATGTCCTTCAATCGATATGACAATCCATCTCGAACCATCTCCAGGGTGGCGTCATAGAACTTAGTGAATTTCATCAAACGCCATGAAGCAAGTATGATGATTTTCACTTTGGTAGACAAACCCAAACTTTTGTTTATGAATGATTTTGTACTGAGGTTCTTGATTGATTTCGATGAAGTGTAGAATTTAGGTAAGATTCGACCCCGAGGTGGAGAACTTCAACACGCTCTTTTGATGCGTAAACAAGGAGTGCAGTAATGTACTTGATCTAAATTTCGGTTGAGGTTCTGGTTGGGGCTCAAGTGTGTCGTGATCCTCGCCACCAGTGTATGTAAAGTGATCAATGGTTTTCTCCATTGGTGGTGTGGTTTCTGAATCCCTTGGTTGATCAGATGGTGGTGGCTATGTAGCTTGTTGTGTAGTGGTGATAACCTGCTTAACCATTTGTCGAATCATTAGATGGAGTTGCCTTCTTAACAGATTTTGTTGTTGACATAGGTGTTTCTTATGTTGATGGAGGTGATGATTGAGATGATGATTTGGGTTTGGTGGAAGTGTCAAGAGGTGTTTCAGAAGACTGTTGGGTTTGTGTATTGGATTGTCAACTATGTAGTTGTCTGATTCCTTCTTAAGCTTTTCCTTTTCAGCTCCAGCAGCTTATTTTGCCTCTTTTCGAATCATTTCCTCTTCAGCCGCCAAATTATCATCATCAGGGACTCTTTCATCCTTATCATGATCGTAATCTCCTTCGTCATATATTTCCACATCTTCACCATGATTTTCTTCTTGCGGATGTTTGTTGTTGTGGTTGCTTCAGTTCAACAGTTGTGGTGACAGTGACACCCTGATCCTTACCGGGTTGATTAACCGGATTGGATGGGGTAAGAGATGTTTGCAATGGATCTTCCATAAGTGGAGGACTACTACTTGACCCTCCTGCCCCACCGGGTTGATTAACCGGAAAGGTTGAAGCATGGTATTCCATCCTTTTCTGCTTTAATGTCTTATGACTTTTATTTCCTCTTCCATTGAATCATACTCATCATCAGGATGACTTTGTGAGCATGAATTTGAATGGATGTTGCAGAAGGATGTCCACAACAATTCTGCAAGATGATTATGAGCATATGAAGTTGTTGAAGATGACATGGAGATTATTCTTGCCAATTGTTTTGTCGTATCCATCTGGGAATGTGTTTGCCATCAAGAGCTCTGTTGGGGCATTGATGATTGCTTGATTTGCAGCCATTTTGTGATCTGAAAGACATTAGACAAAAAGACAGACATATGGAAACACAATGTGTTTGTTTTACTCTGATTTATTATCTAATTCCTTGTTTGATGGTAACATGTTTATGTGAGTTACAAGTCCTAAGTCACATTATTCCAATTGATTGAAGTTGAAGTGATAAGTTACGTGAACATGTTAATTTTGAAATTTCAAAGTCCAAATTTTCACTTAACATACAACATATTAACTTTTGTAAGCTTATACGAAACATCGGGTATTTGTGACTTATGCGTAACATTTAACAAGTAACATATGCGTACTAGGCCAAAATGTAGTGAACAGTGGGTTATGTGTAACAAGGATCCTTATGCGTAAGAAAAGAGCTTATGCGTAGGAGTAAACTAAAGCGTAAGACCAAGCTTAGGCGTAAGAGTTTCTTATGCGTAATACAAGTTCAAAGGCTTTAAGCTTACGCGTAGGGATAAGCTAGATGTTACGCGTACAGTTTACTCGTAAGAGTAAAGCTTATGCGTAACAAACCTTGTTTGCGAATATCTTTCCAAGATACACTTAATCCACTGTAGACCCCTTATGCGTAAGAGCAACGCGTAAGATTTCTCTTAGGCGTAACCTTTACGCATAAAGTATTCCTTAAGCGTAATGGTTTGAACACCTAAAGATTCTGACATTACGAATAATTAACCTGTTAAATATAAACATGAAAACTTGATTGCAGTTAACTCCAAACATCTTTTAGATCAAACAAGAATGTTTCTGGAATGTCCTAGATGTCATATGAGTGCAATGGAACAAGAATTACTTAAACCCTAACCCTTAATCTACGCGTAAAATTACTTAAACCCTAACCCTTAATCTACGCGTAAGAGATATAGCTACACAAATCAAACAAGAATGTTTCTGGAATGTCCTAGATGTCATATGAGCGCAATGGAACAAGATTTAACACATTTCCACCACAGAATCAGAAGATTCATGGGAGATGAACCCTTAAAAACCTAAAACTTAAATTCTTATAGTTTAGATGTTTCTGGGCTAATTTAAAGGTTCATAAACATGCATATAAACTTATTCTAACACTTTCTTGGCTACCTAACAACATATCACAGAATAGAAAAATCCTAGATGAGCGCAAGAACCATAGAATTCAAATTAACGAAATTTTAAGATTCTGGATGGTTTTGGACGATTGAAACAAGTTTAATAGACACTAAGAAAGGTTTTAACATAACTCATTTCAATCCAAACACTTTTATGCATAAACACCCAATTCGTTCGAGTGAACAATTTTCCAAAATCAGTTTAAAGAGTTTTAACCGTTGGATTTGAAAGAATTTTAGAAATCCTTGTTTATCATCTTGATTAAAACAGTTTAGAACTTATAGATTATGAAAAACTTGAACGGATTTAGAAGATTTGATTTGGGCTGTTTGATCTTGGTTGTTTAGGAGTAAATGATTTTGCCAAGTTGACACATTTAGTCCCTCAACCTTAAAGAAGTTCCAACCAAGATCCTTTAACTTCTGTTTAGGTTAGACAAAACACATGTAAGGCAAGAAACTTGACGACACTCCCCCTCGACTTTTGAAATAATGAATTTTGAAGACATTTGAGTCCGAGGAGAGTATTTGACAAGAAACGTATCCACCATTTTGGAAGAAACAACATATTTTTGAAAACATAGAAGTACAAGGTTTTATGAAACTGAAAAATATTTACTTTCTCCCCCTCAACACTTGATCGAAAAAATACTTAATTTTGAAAGATTAGAGTGTTGACGGAAGATTTGTACTTGCCATGTTAAAAGAAATATAGATAGAAGAATATTTTTGTTGTTTTATCTTATTTTTCAATTTTGTATTTTGTTTTTGAAAAATATTTACAAAAGAGATTTTGGTGTTTGACTGGTTTGTAAGAATGTTTTAAGAGTTCATCCAGTTCCTCTTGAATCAAACATCGCATACCAATCCGGTGGACCAACTCATTAAACCTAGCAGGAGCTAAGGCTTTGGTGAGAAGATCTGCCAATTGGTATTCAGTACCCACAAAGTATAATTCAACTGTACCCTGTTCCACGTGGTCCTTGATGAAATGATATCGAAGATCGATGTGCTTTGATTTCGAGTGTTGAACAGAGTTGCACGAGATCGCAATAGCACTCCGATTGTCGCAGTACATCGGGATTCTGTCAAATACATAACCATAGTCTTTGAGTTGTGTTCTCATCCAAATGACTTGAGCACAACACGCCGACATGGCTACATATTTTGCTTCGGTTGAGGACAGCGATGTACAATCCTGCTTCTTCAATTGCCATGACACCAGTTTATCACCAAGAAATTGTAATGCTCCTGAAGTACTTTTTACGTGAATCTAAGCATCCTGCGTGATCAGCGTCTGAAAAAGCGATTAGTTTAAAACCAGAATCTTTCGGATACCAGATTCCCAAATTAATGGTTCCCTTGATGTATCGGAGGATTCTTTTAGCCTCAAAGAGGTGGGTTTCAGTTGGTCTTGACTGATAACGGGAGCAAAGATAGACGGCAAAAACAATATCAGGTCTGCTAGCTGTTAGATACATGAGAGACCCAATGATACTACGGTATTTGGTAGGGTCCACCAATTTCCCATGTAAATCAGCGTCTAGCTTCTTGGTATGAGCCATTGGTGTGGCATAGGTGTCACAGTTTTGCATTCCAAATTTGTTTAACAATTCAAGGGCATATTTGGACTAACTCAAGAAAATACCACGGGGTGATTGATGAACTTGCATTCCAAGGAAGAATGTGAGTTCACCCATCATTGACATTTCAAAATGTTTTGTCATAAGTTTTGCAAAAGCATTTGAGTATTTTAAATGTGTTGACCCAAAAATTATGTCATCCACGTAAATTTAAACAATTAAAATATGTGCCCCGTGATATTGTATGAAAAGAGTTGGGTTGACCGAACCTTTGGTAAAATTATTGGCAATGAGGAAAGATGATAGCTTATCATACCACGCCCGAGGAGCTTGTTTGAGACCATACAGAGCTTTGTTCAGTTTGTAGACATGATTTGGGAATTCGGGATCAACGAATCCTTCTGGTTGGCTGACATAAATTGTTTCTTTCAGTTGCCCATTCAGAAAATCAGTTTTGACGTCCATATGAAAGACCGTTATATTCATATGAGCCACGAACACAAGAAATATCCGAACAGCCTCAAGACGAGCAACCGGAGCAAATGATTCTTCAAATTCAATACCCTCTTCCTGTCGATAACCCTTAGCCACCAGGCGTGATTTGTTTCTGATTACGTTCCCTTCAGCATCCAATTTGTTCTTCCAAATCCATTTGAGACCAATGACGTAGAATCATGTTGGTCTTTCAACCAGTTCCCATACTTCAAGACGTTTGAATTGGTTGAGTTCTTCTTGCATGGATTTAATTCAGTTGTCTTTTGTCATTGCGTCTTTAATGTTTTTAGGCTCAGATTGGCAGACAGTGAGTGCATAAATGCAATGTTCACCATCTGTGTGAAGACGTTGTCTCGTAACGACTGGTTGATTCGGGTTGCCAATAATATTCTCTAGAGGATTGTCTTTTGTCCAATGATGTGTAGAGGGTTGATGTTGGTATACGTTGTGCAGATTCTGAGGATTCAAATGGTTTGTGGATGATTCCGCGACATCAGGTGCAGTAGTTTCATTGGAAAATGGGTTAAAGAACGCATTTGGATCAAAATCTGCAGGTGGGGGTACTTCATTAAGAACATCAGCAGCTGGTTCAGCGTCGTTGGAAGCAGTTTGTTCAACTGTTGTTGTAGATTCAACTGGTGGTGCTTCTGCAACAGTAGTTGTTGTAGCAGGTGTATCAGGTATAAGAGTAGTATCAGGTTGAGCAGCGGAAACATCGGATACACCTAAAGCACGTTCATCAATATCGTCACTGAACAGAGGAGCAAATAGTCTTTCCATTTGTTGACGTGTAAGCTGGGGGCTTGGTTCAGCTGATGATGGGGTTTGAGGGAAGTTTAAACTGTTGTGATCGGGTTCCAAGCTGTTATGCTCAGAAGCCATCATGAAGAAGTTTCAGAATCAGCTTCCCCCCAAACTGACAACTGTCTTTAGCAGATTTGAAACTTTGATGAAGTTTACATTTCCTCTAACTTTTGAAGGTTTCAGTATGCAGCGGAATTTGTAGATGAGCAGTAAACCACACAAAGAAAATCTGACTAATTGCAGAAAATCCGTTCGAGGGTAACATGCCAGAAATCAACAAGATCTTCTTACGTATGTAGACGCATCACACCAAACAAACCATGAAAGACAAAATGAAACGACTTTCCCCTGAATGTTGTGGTCTTTCGAAATACTAATCACCTGTGAATATGCAATAACTCTATACTAAGACCGTGTGTGAGGCATCATAACATCATATTTGGGTAACTTCACACAAGATCACCCATGAAATTGAGACGATAACACCAAAGTGAGACGTTTGAGCCACATATCGTCTTATTTCTTCCCCTAATTGAAGAAATTCAAGAAGGCAATGGGTTTTCGCAAAGAAGCATGTAGAAGAACAAGGAAGAAATGACCACCTACACACTCCCTCCCCCTCGATGTTTTCAATGATTCAGAATCATACACCACGTATGTTGATGATGAATTGAAGACAGCGAAACCATGTATAAGGAGACAACGAAACCATGTATGTTCAATTAATCGAACAAGTGTGAAGTACCATAAATATCTCGTGAGAATCAACTGCTGAAAAAACTTCTCTGTTAATTATGTTGATCATCAGCTGTGTCATTGTTGTTGGAAACAGTTTGATCTTCTATAATCGAAGATTCGATTGGAGGTGCAGTTACAACAACGGTTGTTGTTGTAGATTCAGGTGTATCTGAAATTAGAGTGTTGTCAGGTTGTGCAGCGGAAACATTCGATACATCTGAAGCACGACTTTGGGCAGAATCTTTAACCAGAGGAGCAAGCAATGTTTCCAATTCTTGACGATTAAGTACAATGGTGGAGCAACTGATGTATCAATAAGTTTTGTACGGTGAGAAGCCATAGCTGTTGTACCTGCATAGAAAATAGAAAGGGGGCAAGAAAGAAGAAACATGGATCCCCAAGTGTAAATGGGTTCCAGATGTTAGAGGCATAAATATGTAGTGTCAATTATCTTCTTGACACCTGAACATGCTATTTTGATGAATTCCTTTCCTACCTCAGGGATGGATGTTGTGGGTTTCACACCTGTTTTGATGCAACTACTTAGTATCTTGCCTGTAGGAATCCACCTAAGACCAATAGTTTTGAAAACTCTACCCGTTGGTATCCATCTAAGGTTAGATATAGGGGATGTTGAAACTTCTTTAGGGAAGAGTCTGCGTCCTATATTGATCCACCTATTAGGTTTCTGAAATGTTACGTTTAGATCGACGGATTTATTTCTAACTGTTTGTTGATTAAACTTAGGATTTGGTTTGCTACTATAAGCAGTGTTCAGTAGTACACGAGAAGGTGATACACTAGGTCGTGAACCTAAGATTCCATCCTTTTGGAGTAGTGCCCTTTTCCTAGCCTTTTTTAGATCATAGTTCTTGTATGCGTCATGTGAATCATATGAATTTTTAATTTTAATGCTTAGTTTAGACACGGTGTTCGAACTAATCCTAGACGGGCCAGGTGCAACTACTTGTTGAGGTTTAACAGAAACAGGTATAACAGAAACAGGTTTAGCAGAAACAGAAGCATTAATCTTTGGCCCGAAATGTGGAGTGACTGGTTTTGACAAATTATTATTCTCAACAACTTGGGAGGCAAACCGTGGTTTTGAAGATTTTGAACGTTCAGATTTAAAAGCAGTTGGTTGTTTAACTACTGATTGGTTTTTGATTGGTTTTAGAGACGATTTCCCCAAGATTGTTGGTTTTGCAAAATTAGTATCCACACTTTGGTCAGTTAATCTTCTCAGTTTGTTTTGTAAAGCAACATGTGCAAGCCCATTTGCTTGAAGTTGAGCCTTTAAATGCTCATTTTCTTTTACTAATGTATCCACATGATTACTTTGTTCATTCAAAGATTTACCATTTTGCTCAGAGTTTAAAAATATGTTTTGCATTTTAAGTTCAAGAGAGATGCAATGAGCCTCAAGTTTTGAAAAATCTTTTTGAAACTGAGCAATGGTCTTTCTGAGAAGAGTGTTTTCAGATTCGAGAGTTTGATTAGACGTTTCAGTTGAATTGTTAACAAGTAAGGGCTCAGACATGAGATAGTTGTCTGGACATTGTGCGACACACTGGTCAACCTCTCCTTCATTTCTGAATTGAGGTTGCTCAGTATGTTGTGTTGCATTTGTAGTCAGAATATGATCAACAGTAGATAGTACCTCAGCCATTTGTTCTTTGTCAAAGTTCGGTTCTGTGTCGTAGATGGGTAAGATGTCTTCCTCAACCATTTGTTCTTCGTCAAAGTTAGGCTCGGTGTCATAGTTAAGTATGATATCTTCTCCAGGTCTGCTGCTGTCATCCTGCTTTTCCAATGCTACAACCTCATTGTCCGCATTACTGACAGATGCAGTAATCACAACATTCTCAACATCCCTTTCACTTTGCACGACTGCTGGATTTCGGGATGAAGTCTGCCTCTTGAAATTGATAAATTCTGAGTATTTTTCAGACAGAATCATCCATCCTTTGATCAATTCCTCATAAACTTTTGCATCTTCATAATCATCAGTAGAAAGGTTTGATGATGAAGGTTTGATGGAAGGTGAGGAGATTTGTGAAGTCAGCATACTTGAAAGGGCGATATAGTTATTTTCAAAATTTCCCTCCAAAAATAATTTTGAAAAAATTTTGACTCTTAAAATTTGAAAATCACTATAAAATTTAATTCTAAGGTTGTGAGAAAAATTTGAGTTATGACAATTTTGACACCAAATTTGACCCGAAAAATTCGAATTTAGGTACAAAAATTTGAATTTTTGACCAAAATTTTCACAGTTAAACCAAAATTTGAATCTCGCGTAAAAATTGAACGTTTAGTCTCCCCTAAAAATTAAATTTTACTCAATTTTTTTTTTGTTTTTTTTTGTTTGATAACTTGTGTTGATGGATCTTTGTAGTCGAATGAAACTTGTTGTTTGTTGAAGAAGTGCTTAGGCGTAGAAAACCAGCTTATGCGTAGAGGGAACCTTACGCGTAGAACCTCCTTATGCGTAGAAAGTGCCTTACGCGTAAAAATGATATTTACGCGTAGGATAAGCTTACGCGTAAGAAATGAGAAACACTAAGATTAGGCGTAAACTGAAAGTTAGGCGTAGAAAAATTATGCGTAGGATTAGCTTATGCGTAAGACAAGGCTTAGGCGTAAGAAAAATCTTAGGCGTAAAGAGTTCTACGCATAAGTTTGAGCTTATGCGTAAAATTAGGGTTTTGCCCAAAAATCCTTTACACTATCACAGCGTAAAAGATATCCAAAGTCGAAGTGTTTTCAGGCTTATTCAAGCAAGAAAACACTGAGTAAGCCAAGAACACTGAAGATCAAACCTTGAAAAACTTATGCGTAAGTTTAGGGTTTCCTTACGAGTGGAAAGTACCAAAAACTGATTTTATGCCCAAAAGTGTTTAGAAACTTGATTTTTATGATGAAATAGCTTCAATATCACCAAAATAAAAAAAAAGTTTAAAACTTGATGATCCAAAACTCGTTTTCACCTTACGAGTAGAAACAGGTACACGAATGAAATCAAGCTCAAAAACACTTCTACACACGTAAAGTTTCAAACTTTTTGCCAAAAACTTAAACTTTAACACCAAATAACCTTTAAAGTACAAGAATCTTGAATTTTAAAGTGTAAAAATGAAAGCTTTTTGCGTGAGAAAGGTAGAAAACGTGAAACCTTACGCGTATGAAAACAACCTTCAAAACAAAATCGTTTCACCCAACTATTTGGCGAATGATACCACTGTTAGGTCACTATGTTTACAACACAAGCATCAATATGTAGAAATAGAGAAGAAGAATGATCGGTTGAACAATACACAAACAAACACACACGTATAATATGGGAAAGGTTATGCGTAGAGGTGGAAAAGTAAATGAATTGAACAACCAACCTTCAATAGAAGGTTTACAAGACTATTTATAGGAGGGAACTAGGGCAACACTCCAAGTTCCCATCCTTTTCCTTATTGGGCTTAGCCTAGGCTTATGGGCCTTCTACATAAGCCTAAGCTTAATAACAAACATAAAGGCCATATTAAGCTAACTATTACATATGAATCACTAACACTTGAATAAGGTTTAGGAGTGATTCCAACAACATCGCACTCGTGCTCATCGCCTTAACACTAATCGCACTTGTGTTCCCTATGATGAAGTTCACATATGGAAACATTTACTTTGTGTTGTTAATCTACATTGGGATAATATACCCAATCCTTTGTATCATCCTTAGCATTGAAATGCAATATTACTAATAATCTTCTTATCTTTGTTATTATTTATTTTCTTGTGATTTATATGTTTCATATTCCTTCGTGATACATTAAAAGTCATGTATGCATGCTAAAAGAAAATATAGGATAAAACACTTCTCGTGGTATAAAAATGTAAAACCTATGTTTTTATCAAATCTGTTTCTGTTACTACAGATCCACGGATCCCGGAAGTTATACTAGCCGGATCCCTTTTGAAAAGGAACCGTGGGATCCGTTCTACTGGAGAACAGTTTTTCATGCAAATTAAAAACCATTTTTCTTCTAGAAGTAGTACTCCACTAGAATGTCAAAACCATAAGTGAGTCAAGTGACTTTCTTGTTTAAAAACCATTATTAATAAAAATCTAATAAAAACGTTAGATAATTATAGGTCGACCATAAACATCACCTCTTATTAACCCATCATTTCTATAGGTTCAACTATGACGCATGAATATGAGTTTGATTTTTCACTCACTAGCGTCTACACTCCGAACATCTCTCTCGAACCCAACACACCTGGCAATCATGTCCGTGGGTTCAATAATCTCGAAAACCGTCACTTCCACGAAGGACGTATTGTAGACACCTCTCTACAATTCGAAGAAGGTATCAATACCTCCTTCCGAGCCATATGACTAGAATGTCTTCTTGAAATCAACGAGAAAATATGTCCAAGGTTCATAATGGAATTCTTCCGTCAAGTCGAACTCGTTCGTAACGAGGATCGCTCTCTATCTCTTTGGTTTTATATCAAAAACCAAAAGTTCACTCTAACCCTTGGGCATTTTGCTCACATCCTCCGGATTCCAAATCATGGACAATGTGCCTTCACCGAAGATTGGTCTCTTGATTCTCTCTTCAACTTTCGTGAAGAAAATAGTCCATATTATTCACACATACTCTCTCCGGAAGATTTAAATCGCATAATATGCAAACCTCGACCATATTACTCCGATCCAAACATTATCTTTACAAGGGATATCCGAGAAGAGTACAAGCCTCTTGCACTTATCCCACGTGAAAATGTTTGGAGTCTTAGGGGAAATCGAGAAATTCTTCCCGCTTGTTGTGCTCACATGTTGTACTGTTTGCTAACACAACAACCATACAATCTCGCCTACTTCTTCGCAAGGCGAATTGAAAATCTTCAAGATTCCAAGAATAAACTCATCCCTTATGGAATGTTCTTTACACGCCTCTATCATAATGTTATGCACTTCCATCGTCAATTTCAAAGTCCGTTGTACGTACTTGTGAACAAGATGATGGAACCGCTAAACATATCTCTCATGAAGACTTTCTTCATTCTTAATTCCACCAACACTCATCAATCACATAATGATCCTCCTAGCGAAAACACTCAAGAAACCTAGTAGTATTCCAAAATAGGATCAATTTTCTTGTATTCGTGCTCTATCAATGTAATCCAATTTCTTTCATGAAATAAAGCATCTTACATTTGATATCTTAGTATTAGAACTCCTTTTAGACTATCCTTAAGATATAATGCATTGTCAGGATCATTGCATACCTTTAGTAAAGGTCCTGCTGAGTAGATAGGCGGATCCCAAAGATTGTGCTAGACGGATCCCTACACTTAGGGAATCGTGGGATCCGGCAAACAGAAAATGCAATTGCAAGCATTGTATTTCAAACATATCCTTAGAACACCCCACACTAAGCTAAACATAGTGTCTTAAGGCAAATTAAGTCCTTATCAAGATAGGTTGATCCTTCCTACTCACACACCTAGATCACACTCTAAAACGCTTGTAGATCTACCGTTTCATTTTAATCCATTACTCTTCCGCTCTCAAACTCACACTTCATTTTCTAATTAGTCTTTAAAATCTTTCGAGTATGGCAAATTTGATCATAAATCATCCTTACCTCAAAATTGATCAAAGTTGATCAAATTATAGTTTTCTCATCTCAAAGCTTCTAGAATATTTTTCAAAACACTATCCTAAGTCACAACCTGATCTCTAGGATCATTTAGCTTCAATTGACACTCTCATCTTTAGTGTCATCCTTGCTCATCCATTGGTACTCTTTGAAAGTTCCAAATCCTTCCATAAAAGACAATCATTAGCTACATCACTCATTACCTTCAAGTACTTAAGCACCCCTTCATTTAAGACATTTAGGAAGACTGAAACACTCAAGATGTTATAGGTCTTAGATCTTAGAAACATCATTTCCACTCTTTCATAGCTGCTGAATTTCCGGATCCCTAGGATTAGCCTAGACGGATCCCTCTGAGGAGGGAACCGTGGGATCCGGATGACAGTTTAAGTCAAATCTTGCTAAAACAATCATTTCAACTCATCTTCCTAACTCAAACACTCCATCTCATCTTAAATGAGTTCCTAGATCAGTGCAAACTCTTAAGTTGACTCTTGTGCATGTTAATCATCACATTCCAATAAATCCTAGTGGCTTAAGGCTTAAATGCACTTGCCAAATCTCTTGGTTTATAAAAACACTTTGTTAGGACCTCCATAGTCATCACTCTCATCCTAACTTTCAGCACTTTAGAAACCCTTGCAAACCTCTTGAAATCATCTCATCATGAGGAAAACCCCAAGTAGTAACTTATCCACCAAAGAACCACCAATGAAAAAGGCGCGTGTTATACACGAAATCTCTTCAACCGAATCATCTCCGGTCAAGCCAACAAATGATAGGATCCTTCATCATCCAATCAAACCAATTCCTAAAAGGATAGTACCCACAAAACTATCAATGCCAAACACCACCATACCTCCTAGGCCAAACAATATCATCTCCACTAAACTATCACCATTAGTTCCTAGAGCTATTTCATTTACATCCCCACTATCATCACCGCACCTCTACAATTTAGAGGACTTGCCTCCTAGGCCGTCTCATCCGCTTCCGCCGACAACATTCTCCTCATTAGGAGGAATAATGGTTCAAAATCAAGGTGTTGAGTCAACACTTGCTCCGGCTTCCTTTTCGCCATTTCCATCATATAATCCCATTTGGATTATGAGAAATCATCAAAGTCAATCACCCGACCATATGGAAGATGACACTTCTTTACCACCACCATCATTCTTGGTCGAGCCATTCTCAAATGTGCCTCCACCAATCCCTTCATCGTTTGAAGCTCCACAAGCCGCTTCACTTGATCCTTCGCATCAAGCCATTTCATTTCTTCCACCACCACTACCTAGCCATGACAAAGATTGCTATCATTGTCAACATGTTGAAAGTTTGATACATGAAGTACGAGAAGACCAACGTTTCATGTTCTATCATCTCCTCGAACGTTTCGACGAGATTAAACCTAAACAAAACTTGAGCTAGAAGATTTTAGTGGTGTCCTAGCATCAAGCGATAGTTAGTTTAGAAATTCCTAGTCATGTATTTTCTTATTTTCTTAGTTTTAGAGTCATGTATATCATAACTCTAGTTTTATTAAATGGAATTACATGCTACTTGTTATTTTTTTGAGCATATGATTACCTTGTATTCATATCTCATTTTTGTGATAACATTACTTGTTATATCACCGTTGCTGAAATTAATCAGCTACTACGGATCCCTTAGAATTGCCTAGACGGATCCCTACTAGGAGGGAACCGTGGGATCCGTGAGACAGAAAGCTTTCTTTCTACTAACTTGAACTACATTTGCAGGAAATTGTGAATTATACTTGCTTTCTAACCCTTGTTTTGCAGTTATTCAATTAACACATGAAGAATTTGACACCCTAAAGCTAGGGGGAGCTTGGTGTTAAAACAATACGTTGCAAAATTACTTGCAACCTTAGATTTACATTTCATGACTTCCCGTTGCAAAATTGCAATCATCTAGGGGGAGCACACCCGTCACATAGACGTAATCTTTTGCAAAAGTTAGTTGCAAATGAACTAGATTAGAATTAGTTTCTTGACGCCCTTACTTAGGGATGGACTCGTCAAGGGGGAGTAACGACGAGATCCTTTCCCGTTACTTGCTCTCTATTTCTTTTTACTTTTACTTCTTTCACATGTTTTTCTTAAAAATGATGTGTTGCTTTCCTTCAAACACTTTTTGTTTCGACAAAAAGGGGGAGAAGAAAGTAAAAACTACAAATTCAAACTTTTACGAATTTTAGCTTTTCCTTAAAAAATAATTTTATGTTTTGTCATCAACAAAAAGGGGGAGATTGTTAATACAAATAAGCCGTAAAAACGTTTATTTATATTTTACGATCTTCTAATGTTTTGTCGATAACAAACGTAAAATCATATTAACGAAACAAATAAAATACGTAAATGGTTTGAACTAATAGTTTCTAACATATTCACATTTTCACATAAAACACTAAAACAAGTATAAGTGATTTTATGATTTAAGTAATACATATGTACAACAACTAGTGTTTACATATTTGGATAAAATATACACATAACTAGTATGTAGTATATTGGGTAATATAAATGGGTAGAAACTTAAGTGTCACAACCCATTGGGCAAATACATTGAATGTAGTTGGGTACAACCCAAAGCCCATAACCCATGGATCTTGACCCATAACCCATTGCATGACATCATGCTTATATCATACATGGATAATATACATAACCCATGGATCAACCCATACCCAAGTGACTAAGTGCATTGCACTCAAAGATACATTGTATCTAGCCAAAGATCCATGGTTCAACCCATGACCCATGACCCATAACCAAAATACCCATGGGCAAAGAGGAGCGTTCCACGGATCCCTAGCTTTGTGCTAGCCGGATCCCTTGTGGTAGGGATCCGTGGGATCCGGGGAACAGTAGGATTTTTCTTCTATAAATAGTGAGCCATTTCTTCATTATTTCTTACCCCTTTCCAACACACTTTCTCCCCTGAGTTAAATCTCACTAACCTTAGATCCAAGAGATCTATGTTTGTAGTTTTATTTTTGTGTGATCTTTTAGGTTCCTCTTAAAGGCAAGATCACCACCTTTGAAGTCGAGCAATCTCAAGTCCATGAGTTGCCATGCTTCCTCATCATCAAGGCTACTGAAGTCTTCTTGTTGATGATTCCTTTATTTCTTGAAAGAAGTGTAGTGTTGAAGACATTAGTGAAAGATGTCTCAAGTGTCAAGACGAAGATATTAGTGAAGGGTATCTATCGTCTATAGGATAAGCACTTGTGGTAGGTGCTTAGAAGTCAAGACAAAGAAGCATTAGTGAAAGGTGCTTAGAAGTCAAGACAAAGAAGCATTAGTGAAAGGTGCTTAGAAGTGAAGACACAAGACATTAGTGAAAGGTGTCTTGTAGATCTAGTCAAAGGCATTAGTGAAAGGTGCCTTAGATGTACATTCGATATGGTGTGTTTCGATGTACAAGATAGACTAATATTAGATCCAATGATATTGATATCCTTGATGATGTTGTAAAGGAGTAGATCTCCTTTGGGATTAGTCGTTGGTGTAGTGTGGTAGTAGTTCCTCTATTGAAATGGAACTAGGTGCTTAGCCTAGTACATAATAAAAGGTAGGCGACGTTGTGAAGGTGTAGTTCACCTTGGAGTGAAAGAACTAGGTACTTAGCCTAGTACCTTATAAAGGGTCGGCGACGTTGTGTAGGTTTGGTTCACCTTGGTGTGAAAGAACCCGGTAGTTAGCCTAGCACCGAAAAAAGGGTAGGCGACGTTGTGAAGGCTTCTCCGCCATAAGGAGATTGGTATAGTGTTTACGAACTCTCGAGTAGGTGACTCGGGGAGTGGAGTAGGGCAAGGAAGGTGTCCTTGTAGCCGAACCATTATAAATACTCGCGTTGTGGTTTTGTGTTTCTTACTCTTATCTTTTCATTACATATCTTTATATGCTTGTTTATCAACATCCAACACACACAACCAAATAGATTGACATAAGTCGATCTAAATAGTTTAAAAGGAAGTTTTAATTGGTAAAACTATTCAACCCCCCTTCTTGTTTTCCACAAACTCCATATCATGAATCAAAAATATCAAAATCCACGTAAGCTATACTAAAAAAACACCAGAAAAAAGTGCTTAAGCACCCTCATTATCAGATCTTTAATAAGCTAATAAAAGCTCTTTAGCCTTGGAATTTTGGCTTTTCAAGCTCTTTGGTCATCAATATTGATCTATTTTAGCTTGTTTAGGGAATTAGAGCTTATGTGGTAGCTTAAAATTCACCTTGAAACTGCCCCATAGCTGATGTTCTCACAACAGACTCTTAGTGGTTATTTGTGTTTCTTTGTAGCTTAATCAGATCTTTAGAAGCATTTAGTACTACCAGTAGCTTAATTTAATCATCCTTAGGTCCTTTTAGCTTATTACTTTAGGATAGGCTTATTCAAGAGCTTGTGTGCCAAATTAGTTTAAGGTGTGTTTGGAATAAGTGCTTAAAAGCAATCTGTGGTCTTTAAGCTCATTGTATCTGCTTATTTGTTCATACAAATAAGCAATAGTGGTTTGAAATCAGATTCCCAAATACACCTTTAAATTACAAATATTAACCATTTACCTTAGCTTCTCTCTTGGGTCCAATTGGAGGTGGTTTAGTTGCGGCTTCTTTCATTGGTTCAGTTTCGGCTGCAATTTTACACAAACAAAGAACAATAAAATTATTTGGAACTGTACATCAAATAACAGACTTCACAGAATCAGCACAAAATTATTTGGTTCGTAGGTCCTTTTGTGCAATTTTACACAAACAAATAACAATAAAATTATTTGGTTCAGTATTCTCAACTTGATTTGTGCCTAAAGTGATGAATCGCCACTAACAGACTTCACAAAATCAGCGTGAGTTCATGGTCTACTTTTGCGTCTCCCACATCTCAATTCTCAATAAAATCTCTTTAGCTTTTCTACATTCAATTCTTTCTTTTAGCCTCTTATTCTTTTAATTTGTTAAATCTCATAATACAAAAGATTACAATAAACATGAGTGCCATTCAAACACTATTATTGTAAATGAAGATATGAGCAGGGATGTGAGGGCATAGTGACTCTTTAGGAATCTATTTGTCTTTTGGACCAAATGGAATATGGATGATGTATGCACCACTACTTTTACCAATTTCTTTAGTTAAAGCATTTGTTTAACCATCTGAATCATGTGATGAAAGCATATTTGTTGGTTCACTATAGTTCTTGTCTACTTTAATAGATGTCACTTGTATAGTCAAATTTGTCAATTGATTAACACGACCCACATTATTTAACAATTATCATACACATCTTATCTCAAATAACATTGAAGAGGTTAATATATTGTTTACCTGCTACTCATTACCATTTGTATATGTTCTTCATAGCAAGATCCTTAAAAATCTAACCCGTGATATTCTTCATATACATCTCCTGCACAATTCAAACATCACAATATAGATTACTCCGAACTCACAAGATTTTTGTATCTCAAATTAGAACAATCCATTTTTTCTAATTCAAATAATAGCACACCCGTTAAGAAAGAATTTCAGACATGGGTCAACTAAGGTGATCTATTCTTTAGCGGGTCAAACAGGCATACAAAGTCAAAATCCAAACTCTTTATTACCTGATCCAATACATATTCCTATGCCACCTTAATATCGATGATAACCGGTGATTTTGAAACTAGTTGAATCAAATCGAAATTGTTTTTTGTTTATTTTTGAATCGGTGATTTTGAAACTGATTTTCAAATCGAAACGATTTTGAAACATATCACCAACCATTAATTCATACCCAATTCCTCCAAAAATCACATCACATTTAACAATTCATTACAGAATAGAAGAATACAAAAAAAAATAAAAAACTAAACTTTATAAACAACAAACATACTAAAATCATTAACATAATCCATATTCAAAGTAAAGCCCTAAAAAACTTGGTTATTTAAGTCGAAACTCACCTTAATTAATCGTCAGAAGCTTTGGTGTCCTCCTCCTCCAGTTTCACCAAACACCCCTGCCCTATAATCAAAAAATAAAGATTATAGAATCATCAGGCAATTCACACAACGACAGAGTATATCATTTACTCTCTGGAACTCTCTGTGTACTGACCAAAAAACCCAGTGGTGGATTTACATCAAGATCATGGTAACAATGGGATTTTACATCAAAAACCTAAAAAAAAAAAAAAAAAGGTTGAATAGATTCAATACTTACCAAATCACTGGCAAATGAAGAACAATTTAATTGCTTTACAAACGTACAAAAAAATCGCTCAAAGTCAGAGGTTTTGTGCATAGGATTCTTGTAAAATACAAATAAATTTGAATAGTTAGATTGAAAATTATCTTATAATTGAATCGAAACAAAATTATGTAACATGGAACTAATAATTCGATACCCTAATGATTATAATAAATCAGTACTTACCAGCTCTTTCATATTGACATCATACACATCACCAAGACACATATGAATCAATCAAAATGTTTTGATGGATTTGAATCGATATGGCACAGAAAATGGTATGGCACATAGTTGTGCTTTAAGGAATATTGAAACGTATTTTAAAGAATATACGAGGAGCGTAGACATTGAATGCTATTTAATCATTTACAAAAATATATGGGGAGCGTACAAAAGAAGGATTAGAGAAAAAATATTTGAATGGGATGAAGAAAGGAATATGAAAGCGATTTGAATGGGGAGCGTAGACGTTGAATGCTATTAATTTTTTTCAAAAATATATGGGTCTCTGTTTGACTTTGTTTGAATATCTCTGCAATGTGTTTTTAGGAAAACAACTTTGTTATATATGACTTTCAAAACCTCTTGCATAAAAACATTGTACTATGAAGCTAATTAAGGTATGACATTAAACCAATTTTTAATGCAATGTGCTTAGTAAGAGTTGTACAAAAGCTTATTTTATTATAGATATATATAATAGATTTACTTAAATTCTAATTTAGGAAATCTTAAACTCATAAATAGGAGAGAGGGTCATCCCTTCATTATAATTAGTATAGATTATTTGGTTAAAGTTAAAACTGTCGATTTGTTAAAAAAGAAAAAAAAAAGTAATAATCATGTTTTTCTAACATTTATAACACATTTGTGATGTATATAATGCATTGAGCATTAATTAACATGCCTAAGTGATGTGACTAAATGTATGACTAATCTTATGTGACAACATCCTGTTGGCGACAGAGGAAACCTACTTTTTCACAACAAATAAATCATTGCTGGCTATGTTGATTTAGGCACAAAATTAGGTATATTTTTAAGCATCTCAATCACTTTTATTTGGGTAAATTTAAGCCGTTCATACAAAAAGCTTAAACAAAGATCCGTGAAGCTAGAGTTGTAAACGAACTGAACGTTCAGTGAACATTTCATGAACCGTTCGGTAAAAAGTTCGTTTATGTTCGTTTATTTATTAAATGAATGTACGCGAACAATATTTTACGTTCGTTTAGTTAAATGAACGAACATGAACAAAAGTCACGTCCGTTCATTTATGTTCGTGAACGTCCGATTATGCGTTTGTTAACGTTCATTTTTGTTCATTTATTTATTTATATTCGTATATCATATCTTTTAATTGTATAATTTTAAAATTGTTTAAACAAAACAATACTTATAAAACAATATAATGTGCATAATTTAATAAAGTTTATGTTTGTTTGTCTATTTTCATTTATGTCCGATCGTTGATGTTAATTTACCGTTTGTTTAGCATTTTAATGAACGAACATGAACGAACATAAACGAACATGAACAACTCATTTTTTTAATAAACGAACATGAACAAGATAATTCGTCCGTTTAAGCGTCTGTATCCGTTTATTTGTCCAATTAAATTTAAATGAACGAACATGAACAAGGCTTTATTCGGTTTTATCCGGTTCATTTATAGCCCTACGTGAAGCTATATGAAATGAATACGCCTACAAGCTTACAACAAACTATAGAAGATCATGGACTGTACATAAAACTTAACAATACTCCAAGGACTCAAACAACACATCAACCAAACAAACAAAAACCCTAAAAACATATCACTATAACATAATCCAATCTCAGCCGTTGATCTGAAACCTTTTTTAAGGTTTATGTTCTTCATTCGTCATATCCATTTTTCTTCACTGCCTCTGTAACCATTCACTCACAAAAAATCAATCATGGTAATAAACATTCTCATATCTCATACAAGCTTACATTTATCAAAGATCTGTTTATGTTTTTTTATTTTTATTATATGAAATAAATTGTGTATATTGTTTATGTGATATGATATCAAAATATATTTTTGGGTTACTATTTTATTGTTTATTTATATGTTTTTTTGTGTGGAAAAAAAGTTGGCTATTATTCTAATGGTGATATATTGATTAAGGGGGTGTTTGGAGTAGCTTATTATTTGGCTTATGAGCTTATTTGAAACTGGAAAAACACATAAACTCATTTTTTATGGCTTATATCAACTTGCGGTTAAGGCTGATCTTAGTTTATAGGCTCAGCTTGATAAGCTCATAAGCAGAAAAAAATAGGATTATGAGCTTTTCCACAGTTTTAAATAAGCCCATAAGCCCGGAAAATAAGCTTATCCAAACACCCTTTAACTGATTATGACTTTTTGGTTTATTCAAGTTAAAATCACTCTGATTTTGATCATTATGTCTTATAAGTTAAATTTTGGGGTTTAGAAAGTTGATGTGTTTTTGTTTTCTATCACCCTGTGATTTACATCTGATTGTCTAACTGAATGCTATAGATGTATGTTTGCAATTTGCGTAACTAATACGTTTTGCTCGTGGTACTTTTTTTGAAGGTGTTTGTCAAATCTCAGAAGTCGAGGTCTTACTTCAAGAGGTTTCAAGTTAAATTCAAGCGAAGGAGAGGTGGGATTATATTAGTTATTTTTTGCTTTGTCTCATATATATCATTATCAAGCTGTATTTACCTTCTATTTATTGATGCAGAGGGTAAGACTGATTATCGTGCAAGGATCCGTCTGATTAACCAGGACAAGAACAAGTACAACACTCCCAAGTACCGATATGTTGTGCGATTTGTATCCTTATTTATTTTTTGACTATTTTGTGATGTGCATATAGTTGTGTTTTAGGTGGCCAACTCTTCGTAGGATTGGTCCAGTTAAGCACATATAATGTGCCTATTTGGTCGATTTACAATAGTTAATTTGTCAAAAACTGTTAGAATCTACAAAATTTATTGTTTTTGTCTATTTACATATTATACGTTTCTGTTTAAAATAGTTTACTTCAAGAATTTCCTTAACAATTATACTAGACCAACAAGGATATAATTGCACAAATTGTATCTGCTAGCATTGCTGGTGATATGATTCTCGCATCTGCTTATGCTCATGAGCTTCCTCAGTATGGGCTTAAAGTTGGACTTACCAACTATGCTGCAGGTACTTTTTTTTTTCTTCGTTAATTAGAATTGTTTTAGATGTGGTATAATATTTCCTGACTTTTTGTTATGGTACTAGCTTATTGTACTGGACTTTTGTTGGCTCGTCGAGTTTTGAAGAAGCTTGAGATGGATGAGGAGTATCAGGGAAATGTTGAGGTATGTAAAATGAGTTTTACCATGTCTATTGGTCTTTGTTATATGGATCAAATTGTCATTAAAGTGATTCTATTTACAGGCCACAGGTGAAGATTTCTCGGTTGAACCTGCAGAGAGCCGAAGGCCATTCCGGGCTCTTCTAGATGTTGGTCTTCTCCGCACAACCACTGGGAACCGTGTTTTTGGTGCCCTCAAGGTACGTGGATCATGTTCTAGAATGTTCTATAGAGGTGTTTTACATTTTATGTATTTTCTCGCAAATTTATTGCAAACTTACTCGTCGAATAAAATATATCATCAGGTGGAAAGTTTGACATGTTTTAGGTTATTTTGGTTGTCTAGAATCTTAAATTGTTCAAACGTGTAAAGCTCATAAGCGTAGTTTGAAGCGGTTTAAATGGGCCAAAGGAACTGATGTCTATTCAATCCAACGTTTGTGTATATATCTTGGAAAATCAAACAAAAATGTTTGTGGCTCAAACTAAACCAACCTATTTTGACACATGTTAAACGTTCATTGTTCAAACGTGAACTTGCTTCCTGGCCCTCTTGTCTAATGTGGCTTTACATTTTAAATGTCTCAGGGAGCACTTGATGGTGGAATTGACATTCCTCACAGTGAGAAGAGGTTTGCTGGATTCAACAAGGATGGGAAGCAACTTGATGCTGAGGTTCACCGTAAGTACATTTATGGTGGGCATGTTGCTGCCTACATGAGGGTATGTCTACGATAATCTTTTATTACAAAAGTCATATACCCAGATATTAATGATCGAAATCAGTGTCTTTGTGCTTTAACTAAATATTTTTAAAATGGATGCAGACTCTAATGGAAGATGAACCAGAGAAGTATCAGACTCACTTTTCTGAGTACATTAAGGCTGGGGTTGAACCAGACAACATCGAGGAAATTTACAAAAAGGTGCATGCGGCTATTCGTGCTGATCCTAACCCAAAGAAAACTGCCAAGCAGCCACCCAAGGAACACAAAAGGTAACAAGTAACAATTTCTTTTGTTATTATTTTTATTCAAATAGGTAGATTTGGGTTAAGTCTTACTTCTAACTGGTTAAAATGTGCTAAACACAAATAGCTTGTAAATGGGTCTTGTGGGTTTTGATTGTGCTGGAAATTTATAAAGTGCAATTTTCAACGCGAAAAGCATTCTATATACTCTTGTTTTGACCTGAACCAGACCTGTTAATAAACTTTTAGAACACATCATAATTCAAGCTAAATGGGTTTTAAATGCTATGTTACGACTATATGCTAAAAACTTTGTGATCACTATCTTATGGTGGTTTTGTTTATTGTGTTAGGTATAATCTCAAGAAGCTGACTTATGATCAGAGGAGGCAAAAGCTTATCGAGAGGTTGAATGCTTTGAATGCTGCTGCTGGAGCTAATGATGATGAAGATTCAGACGATGAGTGAAGATCTAGTGATGGTTATTTTGCATGTTGAGATATTTAGAAAGAAGAGAACGAGAGTTTGGCGACTTCAGTTTTGTTGGTTTTTGTTGATTCGGGAACATCAGTTGAATGTTTAATATTTTACTTAATATGGCAACTATTTTGCTACAAGATGTGGGTGCATTTCTTTTTGGCTTATATTGTTAAAGATGCAAATCTCCATTATATCCTCAACCAACCTAAAGTAGTTCGATAATCGGTAAATATTCTTTTGAATGCATTAAAAATTACATATATATTCTTTGAATGCATTAAAAGCATTGTACTTTATGCACAAAAAACTAGTACAAAGGACATATATGTAATTATTCATTTAGGGTAGGATATACATGTAAATCTCCCTATTCTTTTTTTATGAAAAGAAGAGTCCTTGAATAATTATAGAAATCAACTCAAGATCAGCCAGTTGAAATGCTTTGGAGTATTGTTGATTTATAACAACGTATGATAAGAACGTTTTTGTAATAACGTATATAAAAAATGTATAAAAACGTATATAAGAACGTTTTTGTAATAACGTATATAAAAACGTATACAAAAATATATATAAAAACGTATAAATAAGTATATAAGAACGTTTTTGAAGAAGTTTGAGAGAGAATGATATTTTCATTATTGGAGGGAAAAAGTAGTTACAAAAGTATTCAAAATGATAATTCTTGATTACAGAAATGTGAATTACATCTACTCTATATATACAAGGATTAAGCTTCTAGAAACATTACAGAACTACTAACATCACATTCTATTACAATTCACTTGAGCTTGATATAGTAATTTGTGCTTGGATGAGATAGTTGACTTTTGCTTTGACTCCGTCTTTGACTTTTCTTTTGACCTTTGGATATTGTTGATTTGATGAGTTGCTGTTGTTTGATCTTTGATACCTCCATTACCCCCCCACCACAGGTTGGCAATGTGAAAGGATCACAAGTGCCAAACTTGCTTATACAATTGTAATGTAGAACTTTAGGTAGACCTTTGGTTAAAACATCTGCTGCTTGAAACTTTGTAGGGATGTAGGAAGGTATGATTTGGCGATCCTTAATCTTATCTCTGACAAAATGACAGTCAATC
The DNA here is from genome assembly GCA_019973895.1 of Chrysanthemum seticuspe. Taxonomy (NCBI): domain Eukaryota; kingdom Viridiplantae; phylum Streptophyta; class Magnoliopsida; order Asterales; family Asteraceae; genus Chrysanthemum; species Chrysanthemum seticuspe. Next base: position 86,738,779 of record BPTQ01000009.1, on the reverse strand, counting down.
TCAATGTGTTTAGTTCTGGCATGAAGGACTGGATTGGAAGCAAGTGCAATAGCAGATTCATTGTCACATAGGATGGGAACAGGTTGAGATATTTTGAGGTTTAGATCTTGTAGCAAGCATTTGAGCCAAGTAATCTCACAAGTACAATCTGCTAGAGCTCTATACTCTGCTTCTGTGGATGATCTTGAGACAACAAGTTGCTTCTTTGAAATCCATTAAATGAGACAACTGCCAAGAAAAATAGCATACCCTGTGACTGATCTTCTAGTGATTGGACAAGCTGCCCAATCACTGTCACAATAGGCTGAAAGAGATAGAGTAGTATCCTTTGAAAAATGTAAACCTTGTCCAGGACATAGTTTGATGTATCTCATGACCCTTAGTAGTGCTTTCATATGAATAGTGGTTGGGTTGTGAGAAAATTGGTTGAGAACTTGTGCAGCAAAGGAGAGATCAGGTCTGGTGATTGTGAGATAAATGAGTTTTCCAACTAATGTTCTGTAGAGAGAAGAATCAGGCAATGGTTCACTGGATTCATCATTGAGAGTAACAGTGGGATCCAGTGGTGTGATGGCAGGCCTTTCATTGAGAACACCAACATGTTGAATAAGCTCTAAAACATACTTCCTTTGGGACAGAACAATACCAGATGAATTTATAAGGATTTCAATGCCTAGATAATAATGTAGTGGACCAAGATCCTTAATGCTGAACTTTTGATGAAGTTGTTGTTTGATAGAGTTGATGAGAACTTGATCATTGCCTGCCAAGAGAATATCATCCACATAAACAAGAAGGGCAATGAATTGATGTCCTTGAGTAAGGGTGAAGAGTGAGGTATCAGCATAACTTTGTTGAAAATGGAGAGATTGTAGGAACACTGTAAGTTTGCTGAACCACTGTCTATTTGCTTGTTTAAGACCATAGAGAGACTTGGTTAGTTTACACACAGAATTGGGTGGAAGGTCTTTTGAGTAGCCTTGAGGAAGTTGCATATAAACCTCTTCATGTAAATCTCCATGTAGAAAAGCATTGTTGATATCCAGCTGCTCAATGAACCAATTATGATGGACATAGATAGCTAAGAGAGCTCTCACACTAACCATCTTTGCAACAGGAGCAAAAGTTTCCTTGTAATCAACTCCTTCTCTTTGTGTGTAACCCTGTGCAACCAGCCTTGCTTTGTATCTTTCTACAGAGCCATCTGCATTGTATTTAATCCTGAACACCCACTTACTACCAATAGCAAACTTGTTAGCAGGTAACAGACATACTTCCCAAGTATTATTATCTTCTAAAGCTTGGATTTCCTTTTTCATAGCTTGAACCCATTTTGGATCCTTAGATGCTTGTGCATAGGTGTGAGGTTCAGTTGTTTTGTTAATGTTATTGATGAGGTGTCTTAGTTTAGGTGTGGAAATATTTGAATAATTAATGTATTTTGTGAAGTGATGTTTGGAAATGTGATGAATATTAGATTTTGGAAGGGTGTAATGATTGTCTTTTAGTTTTGTTGGGATGGTTTTGGATCTGTGAGAAACTCTTAAAGGTGGAGGTGGTGTAGGAATGTGAGGAGAAAGTTGTGTTGTTGAGGTAGGAGATGATTGTTGAGATGGATTGGATGTATCATGGGTTGACTGAGGAGTGTCTTGTGTAGTTTGTATTTCTGGTTGTGGGGATGAAGGGGTATTAAATAATGGTGAGGTGGTGATTACTTCTGTTGTGTTAGTCACTTCTGCTTCTGAGGTGTGTGGGTCAAGTGATGTAATATTGGGAGGAGGAGTAGGTGGAGGTGAAGTAGTTGTGTCAGGTTGTAAGAAGGTGGGAAGGGTTGATGGGTTGATTTGTGATTGAGTTGCTGTTGTGTTTGTGGGTTGAGAGATTGTATGGAAAGGAAATTGTGTTTCATCAAATTCAACATGCCTGCTGGTGAGGATTTTGTGTGATTTGGGATCATACAAAAGGTATCCTTTTTGATTAGGTGAGTATCCAATAAGTACTGAAGGTATTGACCTTGGTTGAAATTTGTCTGGTGAGTGTTGATGAACATAAGCTCTACATCCAATGGTTCTGATATGGTCTAAAGAAGGTGCAGTGTTATGTAGAAGCTCATATGGGGATTTGTTCTGAATTGAGGTTGAAGGAAGTCTATTGATGAGGTATGTGGCAGCTAATATGCAATAGCCCCAAAAATGGATAGGAAAATTGGCTTGAATTCTGATTGCTCTTGCTACTTCCAAAAGTTGTTTGTGTTTTCTTTCAACTCTAGCATTCTGCTGAGGAGTATTTGGACATGAGGTTTGGTGCACTATTCCCACTGATTGGAAAAATGTTTTGAGATAGGAATTTAAGAATTCTGTGCCATTATCACTTCTCACTGTTTTTATGCTTGTTTTGAAGTGTGTTTGAATGTAGTGATAAAAGGTTTTGATGTGGGTCATTGTGTGTTGTTTGCTAGGCATAAGATAAGTCCATGTGGCTCTTGAATGATCATCAACTATGGTGAGAAAGTATCTACATTTGTTTATAGTTGTATGCCTATAAGGACCACAAACATCAATATGAATAAGATCAAACAGTGATTTAGCATAAGCGGTGCTTGATTTGAAAGGTAAAGCATGCTGTTTGGCTAACATACAGATATCACACTTGAAAGTTGAATTACAATGCATGAAAGGAGAAATTGTTTTTATTTGTTTAAGAACTAGAAATGAGGAGTGTCCCATCCTTGAGTGCCACAGGTAGGAGTTACTGTTGATGTTGAAAACAGGTGATGCAGATGTCTTGGTTGTAGAAGGTACTGATGATGGTAGAAAGTAGAGACCATTACAAAGGATTCCATGAGCAATCCTCTTGTTCTGGTCCAGAAACACACAGTGTTTGTCAGTAAGGGTGAGTGAAATGTTGGTGCCTTGTAGGAGTTAACTCACAGACATAAGGTTGTGTGAAAAACATGGTATGTACAAGACATAGTTAAGGGTTATGTAGTTATTTATGATCACTGATCCATAGGTTGTAACTTTAACATCATGTCCATTAGGTAGTGTAACATATATGGGTATAGGGAGTGTGTGGATGTTAATCATGAATGAAAGAGATATGGAAATATGATCTGTTGCACCACTATCTATGATCCAAGCATGTTTAAGATCAGAAATTAGGGAAGCTACAAATTTAGGAATTCCAAAACTTTGAGAAGAAAATATACATGAGAATGAGCCCTTTTGAGTGCCCTGCATCATGAGTAGAACTTGGTTCAATTGGTTCTGCAACTGATCCATTCTAGCAGCCATATGATTGTCAGAAGGAGTGTGTGTTGGAGTGCTTTGTGAGGGTTGATTGGTATTGTGTGTTGCTGTATCTCCTTGACTTTGAACCATATTCACTGTTCTTGATGAGGGTTGATAGGAAGTCTGTGGTTTTGAAGGTTTTGCAGGGAATTTTCCATGAAGTGGATGTCCCACTGGATAGCCTACAATTTTGTAACATTGATCCTTTGAATGACCTTCTTTGAAGCAATGTCCACATATGACCCCTTTTTTGAAATTACCCTTTCTCTCAGATGATTCACCATGACTGTAGGTAGACCTGTTGAACCTTTAAGATGGATTGTATTGTTGGGTTAAATTCTGACCCCTGTGATTGTTTCCAAATGCTGCAAAGACTGTGGGTGTGGAAGAATTTGGCAATAAACCTTCCCTTTGTTTTTCTTCTTGTCTTACCATGTTATAGGCTTTAACAACTGATGGTAAAGGCTGCATGAGAAGAATTTGGCCTCTGATGTTGGCATAGCTATCATCAAGTCCCATCAAGAATTGAATTAATCTTTTCCTTTGATCTCTTTCACTGTTCTCCTTCCCATTCTCACAATTACAAACACAGATAAACAAATATGGTGCTTTCAGTGAGTCAAATTCATCCCACAATCCTTTCAGTTTATGATAGTAAACTTCAATGGTACAATCATGCTCTTTTAACTGAACAATGTCATTTTTGAGTTGGTAAATTCTGTGACCATCAATTTGTGCATAATGTTCATGAAGTTCACTCCATAACTTTGAAACAGAATTGATAAAGTTCAAGTTGTTACCAATTTGTTCAACCACAGTATTGAGGATCCATGAAATCAACATGTCATTGTTTCTTTCCCAAAGTGCTCTAGTAACATCTGTTGTGTTTGGTTCAAGATATTCACCATTGATTAGCTTCATCTTATTCTTAGCATTTAGTGCAATAACCATGGATCTCTTCCAAGAACTGTAGTTATCAGATCCAGTTAACTTCTTGGATATGAGAATTAATCCTGGATGATCAGATTGATGCAAAAAGAGAGGATGATCAGAGTTGATTGTTCCATTGAGTGTGGTGTTCATTGTGGATGTATCTTGTGATGATGATGATGAATCAAGAACCATTTTGAACTGAATGGTGGTTATAACTGATTTGTAACAGAATAATGAGTTTTGGTGAATTGAATAGTGATTTGATGAGTTGTGGTGTTTAAATGATCAAGAAATGATGCTGAATGATGAAGATACAGCAGATTATGGTGAATTTTGGTGGTGACGATGAAGAAAATTTTGGCGGGAAAAACGGTTATGGTAAGAAAAGTTGTTGTAATCACCGAAAAAATCAGTTATCTTGATCAGAAGTAGTTACTCACCACAGTTTGTGGTGGTGAGCTCTGATACCATGAAGAAGTTTGAGAGAGAATGATATTTTCATTATTGGAGGGAAAAAGTAGTTACAAAAGTATTCAAAATGATAATTCTTGATTACAGAAATGTGAATTACATCTACTCTATATATACAAGGATTAAGCTTCTAGAAACATTACAGAACTACTAACATCACATGCTATTACAATTCACTTGAGCTTGATATAGTAATTTGTGCTTGGATGGGATAGTTGACTTTTGCTTTGACTCCGTCTTTGACTTTTCTTTTGACCTTTGGATATTGTTGATTTGATGAGTTGCTGTTGTTTGATCTTTGATACCTCCATTAGTTTTTGTAATAACGCATATAAAAAACGTATTTAAAGACATAAAAACGTATATAAAAGAGTATAAATCCATATATAAAACGTACATGTTTTTATGAAAACATATATATAAAAATGAAAAAGTTTAAAGAAATCGAAAATTAAAAATTATCGTTAAAGGACGATTGTTGCAACTGTCGCGAGCCAAAAGGGCTAACGTCTAATTTTAACGAAATCCACTTAACGCCGGTTAAAACCAGGGACCAAAATTTGCTCAAATGTTTCTCACATGGACGGTTTCTGCACTTTTGAAATAGTTGGGACGAAACATGCAATATGGCCAAAGTATTAAAGAAAGTGCGTTTTCTCATTTGTGTGTAATTATACTTTTTTTCTTTGCCATTTTGGTGTGATAACGCTACACGCGTCGTTCGGGGTCAAAGGAACTTCCTTTTCTTCGAGCAAGTTATATAACACCCTAGGCAGTGAACCTAATCGTTGTAGTGTAGTAATTAGGGTAAGCCACGGGTATTGATATCGTTCTCTAGGGGAATAGGAATGCTAGTGAGAAGTTACTACGCTAAGGTTGAGGTTGAGGAAGATTATTTTTTATCTTTTTATATTTTTTAGAAATTAGAAAGGTACGAATCTCGAGGTTTGGATTTGGGGGTTGGTATTGCTACCGATTACTCTACTTATCTAATTATCTAATCTAAGGTGTATGTAGTCTATGTCTAATTATTGTGTGCTCGTATGATAGTTTAAAAATGTGTTTACTTAGGTTTTAGAGTTAATTACATAAATGGTCACTGTGGTTTGGCCATTTTTTCACTTTCAGTCACTAAAGTTTTTTTTTTACTAGTTCAGTCACTATGGTTTGTATATGTTACAGATCCAGTCCATATCCGAATAAAATGACCAAAATGTCCTTTTTAAAAAAAAATTCGCGCAGTTAGTCCGACATGATAACGACCGTTAAAAAAATTAGAAGGAGTTGGA
>BPTQ01000009.1:86714801-86731992 GCA_019973895.1 Chrysanthemum seticuspe | reverse complement strand
CAGATTGCAAACATGAGCACAATATGAAACTGCATTAAAAGTGAAAATGAGAAAACAAGCTCACAATTGTCCCAGCTTGTTTTGCAGCCTACACCAAACCAAATATCACTGTTCTAAATTAATTCCAACCCATTCCAAGCACTGCATCACCCATTTCCAAACTTATACCCATGTTGCTTCATCAGTTGACTTTCGTTGACCAAAGATGAAAACTGCTTATACCTACTTGATAAACTCACTAAAAGCTATAATAAGCTTCAATGAGCTTATTTGAACTTGAAAATAAGCTTGTTGAAGCTTGGATGTAACAGTTGAAGTTTGCAATTTGAAACAGTAAACTTGAAATTTGAATTCTTAACATAAGCTTGAATTAACACTTAAAAACTTAGTACAATGATTTTTTAACTTAAGATTGATACATTTAAGCTGGAAATTACAAATTTGAGGCTAAGTTAAAACATTGGTATTAAAAACGAAATACATGAAAATTAAAAATTAACTACTGGTTTCATCTCTTTTCTTTCGTCCTCTTTTATGCTTTAGACATCCTCCACGTGTCCTTCTGAGAGTATCCCACCACTTTTCTTGACCAATGGTTGAGTTTTGAGTGATAGCACATTTTGGCGGGAAAGGTGGTTTGACTTGTAGCCTCTGCATTTTATCAACTAGGGGGGGTGGCATTTATTGTGGGGGGTTGATGATGATGAGGGTGGTGGAAAAGGTGAGGTGATGGGAGGAGAGAGCAGGCAAGTTGGTTGCAGAGGTGTGGAAGGGATAAACAGTGGTGGGCGCGCTTTGCTGCTTTTGACTTTCTTTGACCAGGCAGGGTTCAAAAAGAAAGTGACAGGGGGTCCAAAAAGGGTATAATGGCAGGGTCCAATTCATTTTTGACAAGGCTTAGGCTTATTATGACAAGGACTAACATTGCAAATCTGCCAAATTAGAGGGACCAATCCTGTAATTTTCCAAACTTGTTACAAGGGACCAATATTGACAAGTTCCAATAGTACAAGGACCAGTTTTGACATTTTCAAATTTCCAGGGACCAAACTTGACATTTTTGAAACTTGAGGGACCTTTTCTGCCATTTGACAAAAGATTTATTCAAGGACCATTTTTGACAACTTAGAATATTTCAGGGACCTTGAATAACATTTTTCTTTATTTTGTTTTACCAGGGACTGTTTTTGACAACTTTTGAAACTTGGGGGACTAAAACTGCCAATTATGCAAACTTGATACGTTTTTCACCAGATTTTGATATTTTTGCATTTAAAACACATAAAACACTTATTTGTGATATTTTTATCATTTTGATGCATTTCTGAGTGTTTTCAGATGTTTTTGCAGTCTAATTTGTACAAAAATGATGAGTATTTACACACTCATCACTTACCCATAACCTGACTCAACCAACAATCAATGAATTCATTGATAACCAATCAGTCCCTACTGAGATAGGTAATACTAAACCAAATGTTCAGGAACTAGATATTCTTGAACCCCAACTAGAACAAAGCATCTCAACTGATGATCTTAATGATATTGTGGCTCCTGCAACTGAACCCATTCCTGAGTTTCCAGTGACCTCATCAAGCTCAGATCCTAGACCACAAAGTAAGTGGACTAGATCTCAGGACATTGAGCTTGTGTACATCAATGGTGAACCCACTGAAGGCATGCTCACAAGAAGTATGGCTGCTAAGTTAACAGCAGCTTTAGCCAATGAATGTCTATATGCTGATTTTCTATCAGAAATAAAACCCAAAAGTGTCACTAAAGCTCTAAAACATCCAAGTTGGGTTCAGGCTATGCAAGAAGAACTTCAACAGTTTGATAAAAACAAGGTCATGAACTTGATCAAATGTCCTCAGGATGTCATTGTTATAGGAATGAAGTGGGTTTTCTATTGGGTTCAGTAAATACCCAAACCCCTTAATCTAGGATTTGAATAGAAAATAGCCCAAGTGTTTTGTCCGTTAAACACTAACAGGTCACTGAGTGCATAGTCTCTCAGTGAGTCATCTTCAGGATACTCAGTACGAGGCGAAGATGAAGTCTCTCCACTCAGTAAGGCGAACTTAAAGGGTGAAGACTAAGTCAAGAAGAAGATGGTGGATTCAGTGAGTGATGACAATAACTCACTGAATCCCTAAGACTCCTCTCCAACTACTTACACTGAAGACAAACTGAAGTAGAAGACTGAAGGATGTAAAGACTGAAGAAAGAGCGGGACAAGGCGGGATAAGTTTGAATCAGATAAGACGAAGTACTTATCTACCAAAGTCAACTTTCCCTGAATGGCAAAAGATCAGGCTCAGTGTCATCACTGAACTTAGGAAAGTAGTCTTGTCTCTTACCTAGAATAGTCTTTGTAAACAGAGACAAAATACATCAGTATTTTGTCTTCTGTATAATGTCAGTTTGTCACTTAGGAAAGAGTCAAAAATCATACTTGTATAAATAGCATAAGAGATGGAGTGAAAAGATTAAGCTTGTGAATTGTAAAAACACACATACACGCAAGCCATCTTTTCACTCCTCCAAATACAACTTAGTTCCTGAGATAGCTCAGTGAGCTCTAAGAGTTGTGCTCAGACTTAGCCTGAGCTTAGAGAGGAGTCACCCCAACTTTGTCATTTCAATCCCAAGTACTATTCCGCAAGTACTTGGGTAACGTATTTTTTGTTGATTTATTTCTAATAGGAATATGATGTTGAAAATTACTTTGTGTGTTTTACTTATGTTAATTTCAGTCATAGTTCACTATTAACTCATTTTATATATTTAAACTGTTTCAAACGATAGTGAACGGGGAACAACAAGTGGTATCAGAGCAAGGCTAATTATAAAACTCATTTTTTTTAGGCCGCTCTAAAAGTTTTTAAATTAGGATCCTAAATGGCTGAAATTGATGTACCCCAACTAGTCGATAAAAAGGGTGGAGCTTATTCAGCTGTTGCCCCTAGACTTGAAGTTGGCAAATTCAACAAATGGAAAAAGCGAATGCTTTGCTATTTGATTGGGATGGAACCTTATTATATCAAGTGTATAAATGAAGGTCCATTTGTCCCTAAGACTGCTGAAGGGTTGCCCAAATCTGAAGCTCAGTGGACCCAGGATGAAAGGAGAGTGGTCAACCAGGACCAAAGACTCAAAAGTATCATTAAATCTTGTCTTCCTGACGATATTATAGAGTCTGTTATAAGCTTTAGTACAGTTAAGCAAACCTGGGATGACCTAGTTCATAGTCATGAAGGACCATCTGATACCAAGGAAAACAGGATAATGGACCTAAAACTTGAGTATAACACCTTCAGGGCTAAGGACTCAGAAACTCTCTCTCAAACTTACACCAGGTACAAAACTCTTTAAAATAAACTATCAAATGATGGTGTTAAGTTGTCCAAACATGAAATCAATGTTGGTTTTGTCAACAGTCTCCCTGAGAAGTGGTTGAATTTCTCTCAGGGACTTAGGAATGCTAATCATATCCAAAATCTTGAGCTTCCTGAAATTTATGGGAAATTTGTCTATGAGGAAAACCTCATCAACAGACGATACCCTGACTTAAAGAAGTCTCAGGAAGTCAAGAAGTCCCTGACCACCACCTCATCACCAATATCAACTGCTTTCTATTCTAACAATGTTGTTCAAGATTTTCAGGAAAATTCTGATGATGAGCCTGATGAGAGATCAAGTGAGGAGTACCTAAATGACCTGAACACTGAATTTCAGGAAAGGGCACTCCTTGCTAACTCTCGAAGATTTATAAAAAGAAACAAAGGTTTTTCAAATGCCAAAGCAAATGAGGACACTGAATGCTTTAAGTGTCACAAAAGAGGTCATTTTGCAAAAGACTGTTTTTCAAAAACAATTTCTGAACCCTCCTATAAACCATCAGGGTCAAATCAGTCTCAGGCTTTAGCAAATTTCAACCAAAAATCTATCAGTCTCATCAAAACATTCAAAACAAATCTGATCAAAACAAAACTGTTGATTTTGAAGCCAAGTATAAGAAAGTCAAAGCTAAGCTTGCGTTGCTCGAGGCCAGTCCCTCAGAAACAACAAAAAATGTTCAATTTGTGCAGGGTAAAAACAAAGGCCTTGTTGCTGAGACCTTCGACTGGGATGAAGAGCCAGTGTCATCAGATGATGAAATGGTGCATGTCAGTGCACTGATGGCCCTCTCAGAAGAGGGCAAGCTAGTTGTTGGAAAGAATCATGCCAGAAATGGGGAATGGGTCAACATCACTATGAAGAAGGTAAACATCTTACTTTCTATGGATGATGACTCTGATTGGCAGTCTTATATGAATTATCTTAATGTTGACCTTAAGTTCGTAGAAGAGCAAAGATTAAATCTCTTTTCAAAATACAACAAGCTAAGTTTTGAATTAAATAAGTGTAGAGATGAACTGCTTATTTTAAAACAAGCCAAGCTTGAGGCTGTCACTTTGCAAATTCAAAACACTGAACTAGTTAAGAGAAATCAGGCTCTTCAAGATGAACTTAAAAAGGAACAAGATATTCTTGATAGTTGGACTGCTAAGAATCCCAGGGTATTTGATGTTGTGGGTGCTCCCAGTAGCAAAAAGAGAGTCATAGGTGAAGATCATCTCCCTGACTCTCGCAACAAAGACCAAAGTTCAAAACCATTTGTGTCAGGAGGTATGATTACCAACATGTTGACAACTCCAAATTCCAGTGATTGGATTGAACGGGTTAATCCTGAGAGTAAGCTTCCAAATTTCGATTCTGGAAGGATTCTTGAGCCTGAGAGCCAAGCTCTTAAGAGCATGCTAGGACTCCCTGATGTGACCAGTGGTACTGAACACATCTCTGAGTCTGAATCTGAAACACCGCTTCCACCCCTGAAACCTCTTCAGGGTGCTGATCCAAGCTCTGAGCTTACTCCTCTAAAATTCAATCCTCACTCACCAAAAGAAAGGTCTGGACTTGGTAGAACCATCCTGCAAAGACAAGGAAAACAAATCCAACAAGAGTCTACTCCTACTGAGACTTCAACATCCTCTGTCCCTACTGAAGCTGACCAAATTCAGCAACTTACTGAGCTTGTGAGGAAGCTGACAGAAAAGATGGATTCCATCGAAAAAGTCCCTGATTCAATCAAGGAAACCAAGTCAGCCTCATCTAGCTCATCAAAATCAAAATCCACAAACAAACCCAAGCAGAAGTGTGAGCTGTGTCATTACACTAGTCATACCACTGACAACTACTATAGAATCCTTTATTGCATGATCTGCAATAAGGATGATCACAGAACTGCAGACCACTTGCAGTATGTAAGCTCTGTCAGTAAAGCAAACTATACCAAAGTTGGTCATCAGTATGCTTCATCCTCCAAAACAGCTCTCAAGAATAGAGCAAAACCTTTTCCTCTTTGCCCTCATTGTGGGTTTAATGATCATCATCAGGATGACTGTCTCATGAACACATGCTGTGATATATGTGGAAATCCAGCTCATGAGACATCCCAACATGACAGTATCATCCATGCAAGGAGAAATACAAAACAACCCAAAATCACTGAGTCTTCCTCAGTCTCTAAATGCAAAACATGTGGTAGCACGATGCACTCAACCACTGACCATGAGTCGATTGCAAAATTCAAAGAGACCTTGAGACCCAAGCCCACTAGCAAGTGGGTCACTAAGAGAAACTAATTCAGTTTACTACTTGTACAGAGACACGCCAGGGAGCCCATTTGGCATCTAGACAGTGGTTGCTCAAGAAGCATGACTGGTGTGAAGGAGTATCTGCACAAGTATGTAGAGGAACCAGGACCCAAGGTAGTATTTGGTGATAACTCATCATGTACCACTGAAGGTTACGGTTCAGTAAACTGCAATGGAATAGTTTTCTCTAGAATTGCTTATGTCAATGGTCTCAAATACAATCTCATCAGTGTCAGTCAACTATGTGATGCTGAGTACATTGTGCAATTTAATGACAAACAAGGTACCATCTTTAATGCCAACAAGGAAGTGGTGTTGATAGCTCCAAGGAGAGATGATCTTTATGTGTTAGACATGTCAACACTCTCCCAAGATGGAACTTGTCTCTTTGCTAAAGCCACTGAAACTATCAATTGGCTGTGGCATAAGAGACTCTCACACTTAAACTTCAAAAACCTCAACAACTTGGCAAAACAAAACAAGGTCCTTGGCTTACCATCACTGGTTTTTGCAAAAGATAAACCATGCTCTGCCTATGAAAAATGTAAACACCACAGAGCATCATTCAAAACCAAACAAAATTTCTCCATCAAAAGCTGCCTTCACCTCCTGCACATGGATCTCTTTAGACCTGTCAGTCCCAGATCAATCCAGCATGAGAAGTATACACTTGTCATTGTTGATGAGTTCTCAAGATACACTTGGGTATACTTTCTTTCAAAAAAGAGTCAGGCAGCTGATACAATAATGTCATTTATCAGGAAGATTGAAAACCAGAATGACATTACTGTTAAACAAATCAGGACTGATAATGGTACTGAGTTCAGAAATCAAGAGCTTGAGAGTTTCTGTGATGAAAAAGGAATTTCTCAAAATTTCTCATCTCCATATACCCCTGAACAAAATGGGGTTGCTAAAAGGAAAAATAGAACCCTCATTGAGGCTGCTAGAACAATGTTAAATGGCTCAGCCCTCTCCAAGCATTGGACTGAAGCAGTCAAAACTGCCTGTTACACTCAAAACAGGTCAATCATTGTCAAAAGACATAATAAAACCCCATATGAGATCTTCAAAGGTAGACTTCCTAACATCAGCTATTTTCATGTGTATGGATGTCATGTGTTCATTCATATCCACAAGGATCATCTAGGCAAGTTTGATGCAAAAGCTGATGATGGATACTTCTTAGGCTACTCACTGATCTCCAAAGCCTTCAGGGTTTTTAACACAAGGAGACAACAAGTTGAGGAAACCTTTCATGTCACCTTTGTTGAAAGTGTTGAAAGCATCAGGTTCACCAACACCTCAGTGGAGGAAATAGGAATCGATAACTCATCAAGATATCCTCCTGATGAGTACAACACTGAATTTAATTCCTCATATCAAGCTGATGCTGACATCTCATATTATGTCCTACCTCACAACCTACCCCAACCAACTATCAGTGAGTTCATTGATAATCAGTCAGTCCCTGCTGGGATAGGAAACACTGATCCAAATGATCAGGAACCTGTAACTCATGAACCTCAACCTGAACTAGACATCTCTACAGATGATCTAAATGATTATGTGACTCTTGCACCTGAACTCACATTTGAACTACCAGTGACATCATCAAGCTAGACCCCAGACCACAAAGTAAGTGGACAAGAACTCAAGACATTGAGCTTGTAAACATCATTGGTGAACCCACTGAGGGCATGCTCACTAGAAGCATGGCTGCTAGTCTAACTGCAGCCTCAACCAATGAATGTATGTATGCTGATTACCTATCAGATATAGAACCCAAAAGTGTCACTGAGGCTCTAAAATACCCATGATGGGTTTAGGCTATGCAAGAAGAACTGCAACAGTTTGATAAAAACAAGGTCATGACCTTGATCAAATGTCCTCAGGATGTAGTAGTCATAGGAATGAAGTGGGTTTTCAGAAACAAAACTGATGAAAACGGCACTGTCATTAAAAACAAAGCCAGACTTGTAGCCAAAGGTTACAGTCAACAAGAAGGCATTGACTATGATGAGACATTTGTTCATGTTGCAAGAATGGAAGCCATCAGGATCTTCCTTGCATATGCAACATACATGAACTTCAGGGTCTACCAAATGGATGTTAAAAGTGCATTCTTAAACGGTGATCTCAAGGAAGATGTGTATGTTCAGCAACCTCCAGGCTTTGAGAGTAGTGAATTCCCTGACTAGGTCTGCAAGCTTGACAAAGTCCTCTATGGACTTAAACAAGCTCCCAGGGCATGGTATGAAACTCTCTCAGCCTTCCTGATACAAAACAAGTTTGTCAGAGGAAAGATAGACAACACATTGTTTGTCTATAGAACCCAACAGGATGTGACACTAGTCCAAGTGTATGCTGATGACATCATCTTTGGCTCAACAAACTACAAACTTTGCAAACAGTTTGAAAAACTGATGACAAAGAAGTTTGAAATGAGCATGATGGGGGAACTCACATACTTTCTTGGACTATAAATCAGGCAAACTGATAAAGGAATATCCATCAGTCAAGAGAAATACACCAGAAATCTCTTGAAGAAATATGAGATATCTGACTGTGCCTCAGTGACGACTCCAATGGTCCCACCTAACAACCTTGGACCTGATCTCACTGGCAAATCAGTCAATCAAACCCATTTCAGAGGGATTGTTGGCTCACTGATGTATCTAACTGCTACTAGACCAGACATACAATTTTCAGTCTGTTTAATAGCAAGATATCAGTCCAATCCCAAAGAATCTCACCTCACTGCAGCCAAAAGAATACTCAGGTACCTGAAGGGAACCCCAAACCTTGGACTCTATTATCCAAAATGCTCAGGGTTTGATCTCATGGGTTACTCTTATTCTGATTATGTTGGCTGCAACATGGACAGAAAAAGTACCTCAGGGTCCTGTCAATTTCTTGGAGGAAAACTGGTCTGTTGGAGTGCTAAAAAGCAATAATCAGTGGCTATGTCCTCAGCTGAAGCTGAATATGTAGCTGCAGCAGGATTTTGTGCCAATGTATTATGGATGAAAAGTCAACTCAGTGACTATGACATCCATTACAAAATGGTGCCCATCTTCTGTGATAACACAAGTGCTATTGCAATCTCCAACAACCCTGTCCTCCACCAAAGAACCAAACACATTGATATCAGATATCACTTCATCAGGGATCACATAATGAAAGGAGACATTGAACTTCATTTCATCCCTACTGAATATCAACTGGCCGATATCTTCACCAAACCCTTGGATGAACCTACCTTCAAGAGACTGAAAGCTGAATTGGGAATGCTTGACATTGAAAGTCAAGTATCTGAAAACCAATCTCAGTAAGTTCTCTAAAATGGTTCATCCTCCCTGAACATCCAAAAAAAACCTCTCACTGAATGAGTAAGACTCATTCAGGGTCCCTGACATTTGACAAAGAGCATTGATTGAGTAACTAAGTGATCCAAGTATCAGTTAGTTAAATATCCTAGGTTGGTAACTATGCTAATTTAATATAGGAATATATGTCTCTTTGTCTTACTGTCATCCCACTTGGCATTTAATGCCTCTCACAAAAATATCAAATTGATATTTTATCTCTGTAAAAGTGCACTTTTACTGTGCACTGCAACTGTTCCCTTGAAAAACAGGATTTTACTGCGGGTAATGGAGTGGTAGCATTAAATGTGGAAATTCAAACGTTTTCCAAAAACCGACTCTTAATATTCCCATTTGTGCACAAACCACCCTTCTTACCACTCTATAAATACCCTCCTCCTAAACATACATACACACAAATTATTTTCTGCAACAAAACTCTGTCAAAATCATTTCAAAATCCAGAAATATTTGTGTGTTCTTAAAAACTCTTCAAACCTCTTTTGGAAAACCCTTCTTGTAAACATTTACAAAAGTTTTTCATCACAAAACTTGAGAGATCTAAAAACCTTGATTATTCTAGTCAAAAAAAATATTTTCAAAAACCCTAAAATCTTTAATGGAAATGGCTAGAACACAATCTCTCCAGTTTGCTTCTCAGTGGGTAGGGGATCTTACAAATGTTGAATTTAAAACTAACAATGTCATAGGCAACTATGAATACCCTGAAACTGTCCCAGCCTACAAAGACATTATGAAATTTTTGTTTAATTGCCCACTGAAAACGGCCTTTGTTCAGTGTCCCTCCATTGTTTACCAAAATCTTCTCAGGGAGTTTTGGGCAACATCCAAGGCCTATGACCCGACACCCTCTACTGATGAGAACAACCTCAGACCTCTCAGGGAATATGTCACACCCCCAAATTACGTGTTTTGTAGCGGAATGGAATACCTTAGGGAGGACTGTCATAGCATCAAAGTTACAGTTATATCGAACGACCTAAAGTGTCATTTGGAAAACACATCGTTTAATTTATTAAAACAATCAGAGTTTACAAAGTGTAGGTCCCAAATGAAATCAACTTGTGCGGAAATAAGTTTGTTACAAGCCAAACGATGTTTTTAAATTGCATAAATCCCATGTGTGACGCGTCGTCACCAAGACTCTATGATATGTCCACATGTATGCCATGAAGTGTATGCCTTAGATACCTGAGATAAAACATGCTAAAAAGTGTCAACACAAAGGTTGAGTGAGTTCATAGAGTTTGTGTTGAAATGTAAAGCCTTTAAAGAATATTCATGCAGCAAAGGCATCGTAAATCCACTCAGTTCCAAGTTCCGCCTATACAAAACTTGCAATCTGTGTGTTTACAACCCACTGCCAAAATATGTATAGTTTATGTTCAAGCGCATGATGTCAATCTTGTTTGTAAGTAGGACATAGTAGTTAAAAGTATCAATGTTTTAAGTATGTAACTAGTATATTGATCACGTACACGTGCATCAAAACATATGCAATTAGCCATGAGTCTCCACTCCATCTCCAGAAACCTCAGGTGGGTATGATGCTTACAAGGAAAGTCATAGCATTGGTTCTACTTCATCTCCGAAACCCAATGCGTGTATTATCCAAGGAGACTTTGTGTTGCTCACAAGGAAAGTAATAGCATTAGTTTTACTTCATCTCCGAAACCCAATGCGTGTATTATCCAAGAAGACTTTGTGTTGAGTATAATCAAGCATAACGCAATCAAGTATATATAACGCAATCAAGTATAAAAAGTATAGCGTAGCATAAAAGTGTAAATGTTTTGAGTATTTGTATTTGTAAAAGCAAGTAGTTGAGCATGTATCTCCCCCAAAGAGTTTCTAAAACGATTAAATGAGTAAAAGTGGGGCTAAGAAAACTCACAGTAATATGTAAGAGTTTAAAGTACTTGTGAAAGTAAATGAAAACAGTTGAGCATGTATCTCCCCCGAAAGTAGTATAATAACAATTGAAAATGGGGCTATGGAACTCACCTGGTATGATTGATATGCTAACAAAATGAAGTGCACTAAAATGAGGCTCGGAAACTATCCGCGACCTAAAATGAATGTCATGACCTGAGTTATGATATGTTGTCGTGAATGCATGATACAATGTCGTGCATGCAAATTCATATGATATCCATACCACTTGTACGTTTTGGAAATAATGTTTATCGTCAAAATATATGTTTATGACATCCCGTCATATTAGAAATACTTTACAAGTAGTTACGTTGAAACAACCTCCTACGATAGTCGCAAAATGGTGCACATAGAGTGTTAGGAAACGAACTCAACAGTTTTGGAAAGCTTGTATCGTTATCTCAAAGTTTTAGTATTTAAGTTTCCATCCTAGAGGTCTCGATCACAAAGAAAAATATAGGTTAAGTATGGTACTTTAGTCCAAAATATAGTTTAAGGATGGTTTTCGGCCAAGTTTGAGTAACCATAATTAATTCATTACAACTGCGCTAAACAAACGGTCAAACATTTTGGAAAATATGTTTGGCGAACATACTTTTACTATAAGACATCTCTTTATAAAAAGTTCTACATCAATGTTAAAAACGACCTCCAACATGGTGACTTGTTTTGCCGTAACACTTGTCTATTAGAAATAATATAGTTTTTCTTATATAATAAAATTACAGCAACTTTGTGAAAACGTGCATAATTTAACCGTTACAAGTCCGTTTTCTACGTTTTCTACATCCTTAGATTCGTATCAAAGTATACTAATATATTTTTGACAAGTCGACATAATTTATAACGCCTAAGTTTCATTTTTGACTCGTACAAAATAAACAATACTTGCTGAAATTTCCGGAAAATTATAGTTTTTGTCGTCAACTTGAAAAATTCATAACTTCTTCGATATAGCTCCGTTTTAATCCGTTCAAGCGGCCACGTTTTCGTTTTAAAGTGTATTTTCCAAATATATAGCCCAAAAATATTTACCTACTGTCGGATTTTCCAGATTTCGAAAATAAGGACAGACCCTTTTGCAAACTTGTCGAAATGAGTTTTTCTCGCGCCAAACCTATTCTAACCCATTCAAAACAACTCCGAAGCTATTCTAATCCTACCATACACCTTCTTAGGGTGTCATGGGTTTCCTAGGCATCATCAAAAGTGATATACTACAAGGAATAATTATAGGATGACTTATTTATATATATAACCCTTAAAATCAATGAAAAAGTGGTATAAACCTCATGAGACTTGCATGTTTTCTCAATAATGATGAAATGAATATGAAATGAATATGAAACATGATCATGAAAATGAAAAGCTTACAAGTAACTTGATGAGGTTATTAGAACAAAGGGTTTTTCCTAATCACTTAAGGTTTATATTACAAAACCTTAACAAGAGTGATGCTAGTGTATGTATAACTTGATTAGAGAAAAAAAATATGGTCTCCTTCTTGGTTCCTTATGGTGGCCGGTCACTTGAAGAAGAGAAGAGAGGAAGAGATATTTGTTTACACCTTGAATATGTGAAGTGTGTGTGTTTGTTTGCAAAATATCTTATAAATGTATACATAATAGATGCAAAGATCAAATTGGCTTCTTCTTGTGACTAGGGGGCATGTGGCCGGCTAGGGGTTTAATTGGGCAAGGATTGGGTAGTTTTGATAATTAAGTGTATTATTTGTCAAGTATAGTGTGTAATTTGTAGGTTTAAATAGGTATTAATTGTAGCGTTAACTAAAAATAAGTTTTAACGAAACAAAATAAAATGTATTGAAGCCATAAAAATTGTAAAAATACATTTCTTACTAGAATTGAGTGAATAAATATTTATCGTGTTGAATTTTATGAAAATCGTCGTAAATATTTATACTTAACAATTTATATACAAAATAAATTGAAAACATTGAATAAACTAATAATATAAATTTTATAGTCTTAAAATGAGTAAAAAAATATATTAGGAATAATTTTGGAAGTGTCGGACCAAATGTTCAGAATAAATGATTACGCGATAGCGTTTATTTAATAAGAATTTATGCGTTTAACGTGAAATGCAAAACCATGCATGAACTAATATGATGAATATTGAGTTTGAGAAATGACCGAAAATTGAGAATTGTGACATTCTTCCCATGTCAGAGGAATCACGTCCTCGTGATTCGATTATTGATAACTATAGCCCAAACCGCGACAAGGGTTCTAAAAGTTTATGCTCATGTATGGTCTAAATGATTATGTCAATGCTCATGCATATGTCATGACTATATCCCATTCTAAAGACATGCTCCCTTATGATTAGGCTCGATGAGGCAGGCTTTCCCATTCTCGAGCAAAATTTTCAAAAGACTTTTAGGTAACCGATTTTTACTTAACCCCACAACTCATCAAACAAGAACTGTCATACGATTAGGCTAAATCGGTTTAGGTAACAACTTGTTTCTAGCTCGATCTTCGCAACTCATCAAACAAGAACTGTCGCTCGGATCAAACTGGAAACAAGTGGTATGAAGAAAATCTTTTGAAAATTTGGCTCGATTACGGAATTGCTTACACATATGAGACTACTACTCCCTTCATTGCATGATTCTTCCTGAATTAGACATAGGTGATCAGGCTATGTATAATTTAGGAGTAACTATGCAATGCTTGGACTAATCGACTCATATGATATTTGGTGTTGAGTCATAAGTCCGCATGTATAAAGAATATGCACTTATAATGATATGATGAGATGCTATGATGATGTAGTTATAGTCTAGGGTCAATGATGCAACCTATATCTCTATAACCGATGCTCTGATACCAATCTGTCACACCCCCAAATTACGTGTTTTGCAGCGGAATGGAATACCTTGGGGAGGACTGTCATAGCATCAAAGTTACAGTTATATCGAACGACCTAAAGTGTCATTTGGAAAACACATCGTTTAATTTATTAAAACAATCAGAGTTTACAAAGTGTAGGTCCCAAATGAAATCAACTTGTGCGGAAATAAGTTTGTTACAAGCCAAACGATGTTTTTAAATTGCATAAATCCCATGTGTGACGCGTCGTCACCACGACTCTATGATATGTCCACATGCATGCCATGAAGTGTATGCCTTAGATACCTGAGATAAAACAAGCTAAAAAGTGTCAACACAAAGGTTGAGTGAGTTCATAGAGTTTGTGTTGAAATGTAAAGCCTTTAAAGAATATTCATGCAGCAAAGGCATCGTAAATCCACTCAGTTCCAAGTTCCGCCCATACAAAACTTGCAACCTGTGTGTTTACAACCCACTGCCAAAATATGTATAGTTTATGTTCAAGCGCATGATGTCAATCTTGTTTGTAAGTAGGACATAGTAGTTAAAAGTATCAATGTTTTAAGTATGTAACTAGTATATTGATCACGTACACGTGCATCAAAACATATGCAATTAGCCATGAGTCTCCACTCCATCTCCAGAAACCTCAGGTGGGTATGATGCTCACAAGGAAAGTAATAGCATTGGTTCTACTTCATATCCGAAACCCAATGCGTGTATTATCCAAGGAGACTTTGTGTTGCTCACAAGGAAAGTAATAGCATTAGTTTTACTTCATCTCCGAAACCCAATGCGTGTATTATCCAAGGAGACTTTGTGTTGAGTATAATCAAGTATAACGCAATCAAGTATAAAAAGTATAGCGTAGCATAAAAGTGTAAATGTTTTGAGTATTTGTATTTGTAAAAGCAAGTAGTTGAGCATGTATCTCCCCCAAAGAGTTTGTAAAACGATTAAATGAGTAAAAGTGGGGCTAAGAAAACTCACAGTAATATGTAAGAGTTTAAAGTACTTGTGAAAGTAAATGAAAACAGTTGAGCATGTATCTCCCCCAAAAGTAGTATAATAACAATTGAAAATGGGGCTATGGAACTCACCTGGTATGATTGATATGCTAACAAAATGAAGTGCACTAAAATGAGGCTCGGAAACTATCCGTGACCTAAAATGAATGTCATGACCTGAGTTATGATATGTTGTCGTGAATGCATGATACAATGTCGTGCATGCAAATTCATATGATATCCATACCACTTGTACGTTTTGGAAATAATGTTTATCGTCAAAATATATGTTTATGACATCCCGTCATATAAGAAATACTTTACAAGTAGTTACGTTGAAACAACCTCCTACGATAGTCGCAAAATGGTGCACATAGAGTGTTAGGAAACGAACTCAACAGTTTTGGAAAGCTTGTATCGTTATCTCAAAGTTTTAGTATTTAAGTTTCCATCCTAGAGGTCTCGATCACAAAGAAAAATATAGGTTAAGTATGGTACTTTAGTCCAAAATATAGTTTAAGGATGGTTTTCGGCCAAGTTTGAGTAACCATAATTAATTCATTACAACTGCGCTAAACAAACGGTCAAACATTTTGGAAAATATGTTTGGCGAACATACTTTTACTAAAAGACATCTCTTTATAAAAAGTTCTACATCAATGTTAAAAACGACCTCCAACATGGTGACTTGTTTTGCCGTAACACTTGTCTATTAGAAATAATATAGTTTTTCTTATATAATAAAATTACAGCAACTTTGTGAAAACGTGCATAATTTAACCGTTACAAGTCCGTTTTCTACGTTTTCTACATCCTTAGATTCGTATCAAAGTATACTAATATATTTTTGACAAGTCGACATAATTTATAACGCCTAAGTTTCATTTTTGACTCGTACAAAATAAACAATACTTGCTGAAATTTCCAGAAAATTATAGTTTTTGTCGTCAACTTGAAAAAATCATAACTTCTTCGTTATAGCTCCGTTTTAATCCGTTCAAGCGGCCACGTTTTCGTTTTAAAGTTTATTTTCCAAATATCTAGCCCAAAAATATTTACCTACTGTCGGATTTTCCAGATTTCGAAAATAAGGACAGACACTTTTGCAAACTTGTCGAAATGAGTTTTTCTCGCGCCAAACCTATTCTAACCATTCAAAACAACTCCGAAGCTATTCTAATCCTAACATACACCTTCTTAGGGTGTCATGGGTTTCCTAGGCATCATCAAAAGTGATATACTACAAGGAATAATTATAGGATGACTTATTTATATATATAACCCTTAAAATCAATGAAAAAGTGGTATAAACCTCATGAGACTTGCATGTTTTCTCAATAATGATGAAATGAATATGAAATGTGTTAGGAATTAGAAATTCCCAGTATTAAAGTGTCGGTCACCTCAAGTATATGTAATCGTTAGAAAGCTCGTAGTCGTAGTTCTTTTAAGCTAAGTAGTTATTTAGTTAAGTAACACCGTGGAGGACGGACGGGTCTTTACCCACTGTATGCCTGATCCACAGCCCTAAGTGTGGCGAGTTATGTAAGACTATAAATACTCTCTACCTTCCAAGGTAGAGAGTTGGAGCTCATAATAATAAGTTCACTTTCTCTCACTAAGTTCCCTAAACCTCTAACTTTCTCTCTCTAGAATTCCATCTATATGCTACTTTGTGTTATAGTTTTGATGTGTATGTGATAAGTTATATCTTACAATTGGTATCAGAGAGCCATGGTTAGATCATATCTTGCACATCTTTGGATTTATAGTGGTTTTTAGGTGGTTTTTGAGTTTGAAAAAGTTTAGTGGTTTTTGCATCATTTGGTTGACTTCTTGTGTTAAAGTTTGAATTTTGTTGGTACTTTTATGTTTAGAATCATCAAAAGTGTTTAGGTTTTCATTTATTTTCATGGTTGTTTTAAGTTTGAAATTGTGTTCTTCAGTTGGTTTACTACGTTTTTGGTGATTTGAAAAAGTTTGAGTTTTTGGTGGATTTTTGGTGATATTTAGGTTTCTACACGTTCTATACTAGATTGGTACCGAGAGACTATGGTTAACATTCTATATTGAATAGTGTATGTGTAGTTTTGATATTGTGTTTCATCGTATATCTACCTTAAGATCTCTCTCTTTCAATCTCCAAATCCCTTGAATCACTCTCTTTCACTTGAATAATAATACTCGAGGTTGAGAGATGGAACCTTCCATCTCTCATAAATATCAGAATGTATTGAGCGGTGTGAATCCCGACACCTAGTCCGTATGTCACCCATTTCTGGGCAGGCAGGAGGTGCCACAAT